>JAUTBT010002418.1:0-10116 GCA_032361225.1 Lepetodrilus schrolli | reverse complement strand
CAGCCGAGCTAGAACGTGCTTCACTTTAACCTGAGCGGTCAGCCGTGCAATGCACGGGACCATGTGCCACCACTACTACCAGTACCACCTCTACTACTACTACTACTACTACTACTACTACTACTACGACTACTACTACTACTACTACGACTACTACTACTACTACTACTACTACTAGGACTACTACTATTACTACTACTACTACTACCACCATATCAACCACTACTACCAGTACCACCTCTACTACTACTACTACTACGACTACTACTACTAATACTACTACGACTACTACTATTACTACGACTACTACTACGACGATTACTACTACTACCACTACTACGACCACTACTACTACTACTACCACCACAACCTCCTCCTCCGCCGCCACCATCACTACCACCACAGGAACTTCTGCTGGTACCGCTACCACTTGTGCTGATGTTGCTAGTACTCCTACTAATATTACCTCGACCACAATCACCATCACTCATCTCCTAGAATACATTTAGCTTACTTCTGATTAATATATGCATATTTTGATCTCTTGCAGTATGATATGTCTTGTAGACATCCAGTAGATACATCGTATGGCTACCGACGATATCCTATTTAATATCCGAGTTACAAAACGATGACATATTCATGTTTATGCATTATACTGTACAAGATAAATGGAATATCGCGAAAAGCTTAACACGGCGGATCAAATGGTCGCCGAAAGAGATGAGCTCACAAGAGATATGTAGACAGGATACGTCAGAAATATGCCAGTAACGTGTTTGTCATGATTAGTAATTCCTAATGAAGTCTAATACGTTGCCGTTGACGTTCCAGTATGCAGTTCCTGTAATCGTTGCGAGGCGTCAGGATCTCCTCATGTTCTCGTCTCGTATCCGTGCCTCGCACTACGACGCAGGATGCAGGTCTGTTTTGACTCTATAACAATTGTGTTTTTGAAAATTATATTTTGTGTTTCTTTTAGCTTGACATTTATCGCTGTCATTTTGCAGGTAGCATGTGCTATTGATACGCGTCACTGTAATTAGACAAATATTCGATCAGTGAACTATTGTAGAAAACTTCACATGCAGTGCATTATGGAAATATCTTGTTTACAACATACGTAGTTTCCCTCTCAATACATAAAGTTAAACTATAATAGATAGAACATGCAATAGAAAGTGATGGATCTCTCTCTCTTTCTTTCTCTCTATCTCTCATTGCCCTACGAATAATTACGTTTATAGTTGTCTGAAAACAATGTATAGAAGCCACTCGAGTTGCTTCAGGTTAACATATATATTATTGTTAGATACCACCCCAAAATGAAAAAAAACAACTCTCTCTCTCTCGCTCTCTCTCTCTTTCTGTCTCTCTATCTCTCATTGCCCTACCATCCGCCCCCGTTTAGTTACAAGTTAACATAAATACACATCATGAAATCATATTATTCTTCATATCCAGATCATGTTAATAGTTATACTGACGGTTCAAAGGAAAGCGTTGGTGTAACAGCTGCCGCCTTTGTAAATAAGAAATACCTTACTTCTCGTCTCCCGTATGGTACTTCCATATTCTCAGCTGAAGCTAAGACAATTCGAATTGCTTTACAAGCTATTACAGGATCCAAAACTGGACCTTACATAATAGTCTCCTTTTCCTGTCTTCAGACAATTAAAAACTACTGTGTTAATAGTCCTTTTATTATTGAAAGTTTACTTCACGATTATCTGGCAACCTCGCAATACGAGGTAGTCTTTTGTTTGCTGCCAAGCCATGTCGGCCTAAAGGGCAACAATTTAGCTGATACAGCAGCAAAGGCTTATATTATATCAATCCCCATTCCATATAGCGATTTTAAACATAACACCAATTCGTATATTAAATCGCTACGCCAAGCCATATGGGACAGCAAAGTCCATAATAAATTGAATAATGTTCAGCCCATAATTGGTTTCACTCTCTTGTCGGATGTATATCGTCGTCAGGACGAAACCGTCCTGCGACGATTCCGCATTGGCAATACATTTTATACTCATTCATATATTTTAAAAAGGGAGGATAGACCTCGGTGCGTTGGGTGTGACGAGGACTTCACCGTCATGCATATCTTGCTTAACTGTGTGGACTTTGCAACTCAGTGTGGTGAGTGTTATTCTTCGCCTAATCTCAAATATGTATTCACCCAGGTTCCTGGGCACCTTATTTTATCCTTTTAAAAGGAAATTCGACTAAATGAAAGGTTTGTATTATAAATTGTCTCATCAGTATCGTATCTCCATGTTCTACATCCCCACTTATGTACGTATTTTACCGTGGCGTGTTGGCTTGAAATATTCCCGCTGCGACAAAACTACCCCACTAATTCGATCTCTCTCTCATTGGACTACCACCCGCCCCCGTTTAGCCAATATTACAAGTTAACTTAAATGCACATCATGAAATCAGATTATTATTTAAGAGAGTTTTAAAACAGTGTAAAAATACACTCACAATTCATAATATTAACGTGTCTCATCAATAATCGTGTCCACTGTGAATCTCACGGGACACAAGAGATTTAATTATGGAATTGCCTCTGGACATGCTTTTAACGTTATACGAAAGTTTACCTCAATATCTATTCATTGCACAAATATCTTATACAAATTAAATAATATCCGTTAGTGGATACATTCGCCCATTCTAATATTCCTGTTTACAGTTCACTGGCCAGTTGGCATGTGCAACTGATTTATCGTGCTGGTTTATATATCATATGGGCCAGTCACAATACAGGCAACTCGCATCGCCTGACTTCACTTTCAAGACTGTCTGAACGCGTTGCTGAACACTAATTACTTCGCATACAGTCTCGCGCCACCGTTAGTACATCTACGATTACAGTTTATTAATTGCACATGAAAAGACACAGTACATATAACACAGGGAGAGAATTGAGCCTGAACGTGGGCTTAGTTTGAGCCTATACTAGGCCCGAATCACTCTCGAGTGAAATCTAGGAGCAATGATTTGAGCCTCCTACACAGGAATGAAGTGGCATTGTACATAATTCATCTTTTATTTTTAATTTAAACACATTTTTTTTTCAATTGTTTTTTTTAGTTGCTTTCAAGATTCTTTCACTTATATCACGACTTGTCAGTTTTATGGCAGGAGGAAACCCGCAGCATCCGTAGCGCTGAATGTTGCAGTAAACCTGTGAGCATCGGCTGGTACTGACAAGACCAAGGATGATAACTGCACTGTCACTCTACAGACATCGCATCCTATCAATATCGCGTCAGAAAGGTAACTTTCGCGAACATTGATGCCGGGCCCCCGGGGCAGGATTTGAACCTGGAACCTTGGCTCCGAAGTCCAACTGTTCTACCACTGCACTACCACCCGGCCCTCAACCCTATAAAGCTGGGATCCTCATCTCTTCTGATAGCCATAATCCACCATTACTGTAAATGAACATCTTTCGGGAAATTGTGAAAGGACAGTACGAGTCATGAAGCGCATCAACATCGCATAACGTCACATGGCAAAGTGGTGATGTCATTTCTAGCACTTGCGGGGAAAGCCTCGTTTTGGTATGATCTATTTATAGATAAGCTTATAGAATGTACCTAAAAAAAAATTCTGGCATGTCAATGAGAGAGTTGCATTAAGCCCCTCAATTCAACAACATGCTTGTGTAACTAATTGTAAAATTCCTATGGTTACGTTAAACCAATAGAGCACACACTCATTCATTCTAATCAATACAGTTGAAGCTCCTGTTAAGACTAGTCATTAAAAAAAATCTGACAAAGATGTTAATATCTTTAATCTTTGCCATCAGACCAAGAACTATATATAGCCTGATAACAATAACAAAGAAAATTGTTTTGAGAAAATTGGGTTAACAGTCACACTGCAACAATATGGTGAAACAAAATTCGGACCGTTTTTCTCGCAATCTTTATCGTTATCATGCTCAGTGTGACTGCAGATGTAAACGTTAGAATTTTTACAGGGTTCATTTATTATTCTACTTTTTAATTGAGGGTATAGAGCTGCTGTCAAGATTATTTTACTCATATCAGACAGACAGAGTTAATGTTTGTGAGCATAATACATAGACATGACTGAAAAATATATGTGAGTGTACACTGCTACCGTAATTACCCTACTAATTCGAACAAGAGAAAATACTTAAATTTGTAGCAGTTTGAAATAATTAAAAAATATATAAAACTTGAAAATGATCGATGTCCATATAATTGGGAACAACCAAATTAAAGTACAAAATATGGTTGTAAATAAAATGGCAAATAAATTAATGATTTAAAAATAAAAATAAATTCAAATTATTGTGTCCGAATTATTAGAAAATTACAACTTGATTTTTGTTCTCGTTACATTCTTATTTTTTAGGTCGGATTATTTAAAAAAAATCCCAGATTAATTTAGGTGTTTGAATTTTTAGATGGCGTGATTATTAGGGTAACTACAGTAATGAGGCAATACTGACCTGTGTACTGATCTCCTTTAGTTGAACTCTCCGCACCATACACTCCAGGTCCTAGCATGGCGCTTGTGTTTCCAATACGGTTGTCCAGCCCTTTTTCGATAATTGCAAGCAGGCTAGCTGGCTTCGTCCCATGAAAGAAGTAGTGCTCGTTTACCTCTTCATACATATCTCTCTGGAGTTCCACTCCGGCACACATGGTTGTTCTAGGCATCCCTTGAGACGACGGAAGGTTATTGATGGCAACAAGCGGTCCTCTCTTCAAAAACGCTTGCTGGAACACAGTGGACCGTTTCTGACAGTACTCAGTGAAAAGCTTCAGGTTTTCAAGTCGTTCTATCTTCTGGACTACTATACTTCTATGACTTAAGCCACATGCATCGTTTCCATGTCCAACCAGAGTGCTGTCCCATGTCTTCTGAACCATACTATCAATGGCGTTGTGGGTTGGTTTGTCCACTGGCACCAGCTTCCATGGTTCTGCAGGCCTTGATGAACCTAGTATCATTTTCCACAATTTTTTCAAAGAGTTTCCTTGCTTGAAATGTGTCCAATATGCTGGTGGGTAAAACTCTGTCTGAGTCGCCATACCTTGCAAGAATTCTGTCGTGTTTCGTTGAGCATGAATATTTTGTTTCGTTGTTGCTGATTCTATCTTGAGCAGCATTTCTTGCACCGACGACTTGACCAGAAGTACAGCTTTCTTCTCCCCTTTTAGCTTCACTTGGGACTTGGTTTTCGACATGGATTTATCTGCAAAGCAATTGGGGGGAGAAATGAGGTGGGATCTATTCCCTGGACACTGACTTGCTATCTATTCTCTGAACCTGGACCCAATTCCATTGGCGGGAATTGGGTCTAGTTCCAGTGAATAGACTACAAGTCCAGGTCCGGATCAGGTGAATAGATATCACAAGAAAATGACATAAATTGTTCGTTGAATATTGAAGTATAAAATATGTGTTGGTGGATGTCACTTTTATGCATCTGAGTGTCCTAAGTTATAGTCTGGTGTCCCTAAGTTATAGCCCGGTGTCCTTAGGATGTACTAATTAAGTTATTATCTGGTGTTCGAAGTAAAAGAACGAATAATCTGTATAATCTGGTGTCCTTAGAATCCAATGTCTTAACTTAGTCCAATATGTCTTAAGTGATAATCTATATAAATAATCCTGTGTCCTAACTTATAACCTGATGTCCTAACTTATAGTTCAATACATCATAAGTAATAATGCATGTTTTTTTTATTTTTAAATTGGGGTTTAGAGCCACTTTCAAAATTCTTTCACATATCACAGCATGTCAATTTAGGGCAGGAGGAAACCCGCAACATCCGTAGTGCTGAATGTTGCAGTAAACCTGTGAGCACAGACTGGTACTGACAAGACCAAGGATGATAACTGCATTTCCATGCTACAGATAGCACATCCTATCAATATCACGTCAGAAAGGTAACTTTTGTGAACATTGTTGCCCGGCTCTCAGGACAGGATTTGAACCCGGGCCTTTGGTTTAGGGCCGCTAAGATTCTTTCACTTATCACGTACCAGGATCAGGGAACTTGATCCAAATCCCGTTCCTTTGGGCGGCACTGTACATACTGTCCAACGTCCCCTTGGTCAGTTTGGTCAGATTTTTGTGGTCGATGATCTCTGTGTGCAGGAAGTCCTTTTTCAGCTGCACCGCAAGCGCCGTCTTGGCAGCCAGACATTTCTTCTTGTCTTCCGCATAGACCATGATATTGGAGGAAGATGAATCTGTGGTGGGGTGGCGGTCTGACGAAAATAATGCATGTGAGCTTCAGGAGAAGTTATTCTATTCTATTTATTTATTATCTTAAACATCGGGCGCCAATGTAACAAAACCATGTTGATTCTGGGATTCAAAATCAATCAATCTAGTGACATGGCTTACCTAAATGTTTAGGTTTGCACCAGTAAAATCGACCGAACTGTCCGAAGATATTCAGATGTTTTCAATGACATTCACCTGCTCTTGAAGACTTGGCATAGTGTCTGAGGACTGTGAGATTTTCCTGGTCCATCTCATCTTCATCCTCCTCTTCATCCACGTCTCCACTCAGTTCGTTCAGGAATATGTTCTGGATTGGGGCATCATAGATCACGAAATGCACATTCTGGGGAAAAGAAACAAGAGATCTTCAAACTTGTTAGATGGCTTAAAAATATGCTCGATAGCTTAAAACAAAGCTTAACATTTTTAAGACAAATATTAAAATATGCTGTTACCAATGTATATATTTTTTTTATTGAAGTATCAGAGATCATGAACACATATTACAACTTTAAAGATACAAAATGTTCTTTGCATGCAATATTAAATATATTTGATTATTTAAAATATAATAATTTCTGAGGAAAATTCACAACTGAATTCACAACTGTGCTCTGTTCTAAATATCACAACAATGTTTTGTTCTAAAAATATAATGACCCACTTGTTATTTCTTGTGGACTGCCATTTTATTGTAAACACAAAGGATTGGACATTGGGAGGGAATTCACACATAATACTGATATCAGTGTCAGAATGGTGCTCACCAATGTTAGAGGGTGTAGATACATAATTAGAAAGAAAAAAATCTACATTAATTAAAAAATCTGAAGAACTAAATCCTATTTTCCGGTGAAAAATATAGTTATATTGGAATATGTATCTTTGACCTATGCAAAGACGTTCTTTTCATTTTAAATTGCCATCAATTTTTCACAAAAATACTACAGTTATTTAAAGTCAGCTGCTTGTGATGCTAATACTCACGGCTATGTTGGAAGCCTTTGCCTCAGCAATGAGACATGAAGAAACAAAATTTGGTGGGTATTTGAACACGATGCCACATCCCAGAGAAGGAAACGCTATTGATGGCGTATTGTAGCCAGCAGCTATTCTGAAGCAGTCGTGGACAGCTTTCTTGTATTCCTGAAACATCACGGAAAACATATTTCTTTGATATTTTACTATCTATCGTTGCTGTTTTATGTGGGAGTTCTATCTCTGTGATGTAAAAAGAATTCCCTTCTGGGCAATAATGTATTATCTTATCTTATGCATCGACCCGACAAAGTAACCGATGATGGACCATCCATTGAAGGATGGATGGATTACCAATTTATTATTGACTACTTTTTTTTTTTTTGGAATTGGGGTTTAGAGCCGCTTTCAAGATTCTTTCATTTATATCATAGCTTGATCGACTACTGTATGTTCATATAAGAATAGATCATGAACAAAGAGGGATGTACACTTTTTACCAGGACATCTCTCACTGAATCAAATCGCTAGAATTATTGCATATTAATGTGGATAATATCCAATCATTACCATTCTCGCTGATGGGTTCCATTTATCGAGCACAACGTGATACACATAGGTACAGTTCTGCATGTCACCACCAGATGTCACAATGACTTTCAGTTCTCTCTCTCCACCACATTTGCCATCAAACTCCTGAAAGTAAGGTCATCGATATCTATACTATATGAATACTCCCCAGGGAGTTGAGAAGGAATTGAGGACACACATTGTCCAGGGTAATAATGTAGTGCTATGAGCACACTTTCAATTATAGATTTGGTGCAATATAAATGTTCACATTATTATTATTATTATTATTATTATTATTACTATTCTTCCACAGCCCCAAAAGTTTGGTATCCTGTTCCATGATCCTAACAAAATCCTAATAGGATCCTCCCAGGACACTTTCACCTCGAGTGTCCTGGTTTATTTTTGAGCATCCATGTTAAGTTATCTGGCCCAGCCTGGTTGTATTCAGTTCCTATTTTTTTGTTTTTTTTGTTGAATTGCGGCTTATAGCCGCTTTCAGGATTCTTTCACTTATATCATGGCTTGTCAGTTTTAAGACAGGAGGAAACCTGCAACATCCGTAGTGCTGAATGTTGCAGTAAACCTATGAGTACTATGAGTACTATGAGTACTATGAGTATTATTTTATATTTTTTAATTTTAAAAAGAATCCTTAATTTATTTATGATTTCATTTATAACAACATCTTATATGAACACCTATCATTTTCAATTTAATAATTCAAACGGCTATAAATTTACTTATTTTCTCCTGTTTGAATTACAGTATTAGGGTAATTACAGTACATATATAATTTTGTCGATTGGGACATCACTACTTATATGGAGTATCTAATCCTGAACTAACCATTTTTAAAGCCTCTCCTCCTGCTCTCAGAAATGCTTGTGACACAGCATTGGACTGCAGGTTCATGTCTGACCTGACGATATTCACCAGAACTGTGGCCTGCAATAAAAAGAATTGATAAATGATTATTTATTGCCACGATACTTCATAATGCAGTAATACATACAATCACGGTTTGTTGAAACATGTTCAAACATATTTTACCTGAATGTATGTATGCTTGATTTGTCTATTGGATATTGGGCAACAAGCTACATTTGCTGCATTTATTGAGTTCAGAAATATGGGTAGCCCATATTCAATAATATATCAGATGTTTATCAGATGTTTATCACTTGATGTGCAAGTGCACCGAGTTGACCTAGTTATACTATGACATAATAACGGCAGGCAGACGAAGTGTGCACCGCTTCACTGATGGAAATGAATCCCAGTTCTGGTGTTTTGCATGATTTCTAATTGCATATGAAGGTAAATTAGACATACTGCATGTTCAAATAGCTTGTTTATTAACTGTAGTCAGCTGCAAAATCTCTGTTCTCTATCTAGTTGTCTGTTTCGAGTCTATGTGTGTTTACATTCGAGACTCGTTCATGACATTTAAAACATGAAATACAACTTGTTTTTGGTCATTACATGCTAAATCCATACACTCCAACATGATTATATATTCAAACAAGGTTGTCGTCCACTGTATGTTTTACAATTGAGCGTAGAAGCATCATGTCGGTAATTGCTTTGATCTTCTGTTTACACAATATGGTGTCAAATTTTCTGCCGTTACGACTGAAAAAGTTGGATTACAACTGTGAGCAAACTAAACTTCCCTCATACACAAATTTTAATGACCTCATTAGGCAATTATCTATCGACCAGTACATTTTTATTGCCATCCGTGCTCATTATCTATTATTTTGAGAGAATATTTAACATGTTATTTTTTGCACATGAATGGGCAACCTCATATGCCTTCAGCGGTCAACGGAAAGGACACACATGGCCGCCTTGTATGCCTGCAGCAGTGAGTGAGAGCATTAATAAACATAATGTCATCAAAATCTTACCTTCCATTTGGTAATGTCGCCTTGATGGATGGATATCTTCGTTCCACCGACTGTCGTAGTGTTGCCAAGCATTGGTGCAGCAGCATAGGTCCTGCAAGACAGAACCAATGGTTGTATAGCTCACTCGACACTTTAGATCCCCATTACACAGAGCGAGTATAGCACTACGAGAGTCGTAACTCCTACACGTTAATAATGGAGTTACATGTCAATGACCTTGGCCTTGGAAAGAATCAAACGACCTAACCAATATTTTTATTTATTTATTAATTGGGGTTTAGAGTCTTTCACTTATATCACGACTTGTCAGTTTAGGGCAGGAGGAAACCCGCAACATCCGTAGCACTGAATGTTGCAGTA
>JAUTBT010002417.1:0-10116 GCA_032361225.1 Lepetodrilus schrolli | reverse complement strand
GATGTTGCGGGTTTCCTCCTGCCCTAAACTGATAAGTCGTGATATAAGTGAAAGAATCTTGAAAGCAACTTAAAACCTCAATCAAAAAAAAAAAAAATCAAAAGAAAATAGTGAAACCCTATAGTAATACCCTATAGTGAAGCGTAGCCCTGGATATCGTCTACTTGCTGATATCTATGGTCAATCTTGACAGTACATTTTCCTGTCTATATTCCTCGTGTGGACAGTCCACTTTCCTACATCTGCTTAGTCTGGACACCGTCCAGGGAGTATTGGTGATGGCAGACTGATGACCCAGCAGAGAAGAGGATGTGGAAATGAAATCTCTGTGCTGTCATCATGACCACGCTTAATAAGCGGATGTTGGATGTCGAACCAGCTGGAAATGAGGGGACCGATTTTAGAAACACTCCAGAAAAATGGATCAATTACGCTGATAACATGGGATGTTTGTGGATGTTGGTTTGGGAAACGGACACATTGTTGATTGCTTGGTCTGCTAATTGAGGGAGTGAAGGCTGAGTGAGTTGTAACTGTCTTGGTATTTCGGGTAGAATGATCGGGTAGAATGATCATCTGATAGTCACGTGTTAACAATGGACACATTGACAATGATACAAGAGGCAATCAATATGGTATTTTGAGACTAGGATGAATCCTGTGAATATTGACAGTACTGCTCATCCTCAAAAACATTCTTGCTGTTTGATAATTTTTTGTGTGCATTTCAACTTGTCTATAGCAGTTAAATGGTTAAACAAGGCTACCCGGGTATGTTCACGACCATACTGGCAGGATATATACAAAGTTATGAGATGGGGAGAGAGAAATGTTGATGATGATGAATTACCTGTCTAGTCTATAACTCGCCTTGCAGAGCTCGCTGATAATGGTGATGTTTGCCGTTCTGTGTTTGTGTTAGTGTTCGTGATAGGGGTGGGTGGGTGTCGTAAGAGTGCCATTGTACACTAGCTACATCTGTCTCCAAGATTACGAGACTTTTTTTGAGTAAGAATCGTGCTTGACTCAATGTTTTTATCCACATTCAGAGAGACCCTGTTATTGCGGTCTCCATTATAGCGGTTTCTCCGCTTACTGGTCAACTTTTAACCAATATAGATTTCCTACTGTATACTTTAACTGGATTGGTCCAATGATCCGGTTGTTTCGCTTACCACGTCAGATTTGAGCAAAAACGGCAGTGTCCCGTATCACTGGGTCTGATTGCATCTCCATATAAAATTCGAGCTGGAGCATGAAATCGTACTCAAAACGTTTAGTAATCTTGGGGCCTGGAGGTAAACATTACCACAACTGTATGACATGTTCTATTACCTGTATTGTACTTTCACAGAAATTGATAAGAAATACTGTAACCTGAATCTCATTTTTCTTTTTAAACGACAATCTTGTCAAAGTTAACGACATGACGATGTTATTGATTTCACGTACAATACTTCCGTGTTACACAACTTGGATCTATAAATTTCTATTTATTTTTATCTTTATCTCATGTCAAACTGTTGGCAGAGTGTTAAATAGTTGTCATACCAGCAGTACTAGATTAGCTCTGCTTTTTCTCAAAAGGGGAGCAAAGGTCAATAGTGGAAACATTCTTTCAACACATGTCAGAGTTAATTTAACCCAGTTTGAACTTGGCTCTCAATCTGAATAAAAAACAACGAAAATGTTACTTTCACTTCGTGGGATATAAAAATGACACATGGACTGGAAGAAAATGTCAGTGTGGGTGTGGGTGTGGGTGTGGGTGTGGATCTGTAGATGTGGTTTGTAAGGAGTCCTCAGAGTGAAAGTGAAAGTAGGTAACCCCAGGACATCGGTTTGTATTCCTTTGGCACTAATGGACTGACCAATATTATATTTCATTGGAGACTTGCCATGTTGTATTTCCTGTCTTTGAATTCTGGCATAAAAGCAGCCAGTCCAGACAGCTTGATTATAAACTATGAAAATATTATCGTAAACTTGGGAGGAACATACCAACCCAATTTAACTTGTATTGACCAATCTGGAACCATTTGGCCGATGTGTATTTTGGATACTGGCAAGTGTCTTCTGTACACTGTGATTTCAGATTCTACTGTTTGTATTCACTGTATTATCAGATTCTACTATTGAGATTGACTGCATTATCAGATTCTACTATTGGTATTTACTGTATTATCAGATTCTACTATTGATATTCACTGCTTTATCAGATTCTATTGATATCTATCTCATGATACGTAAACACTATTAAAACCATGAAACGAGCCGGAAATTCAGTTTATGGTAAGAAAGCCAATCTGCAGCAAATTTCAATTTCAATGGTGACCGACAGTTGTTGGTCTGATGGTGGTCAACATGGACATCCTGGTTGCCATTAGATACGCTGCCCAGACAGTGTAATTACATTAGGTCCTGCTTGTCCTCGATAGCCATTGGCTAATCCTATTGGTTATTCAACCCTGGTGAAGCACCAGGACTCCTGAGATGTTTCCTGGAACACTGGAGTCGTCAAGGTGCCCTTCTGGACCATCCTCTATTATTATTATTAGTATTATTATTATTATTATTATTATTATTATTGTTATTATTGTTATTATTCTCATTTTTATCCTTTGCATCCTGTCATCCTTGCAGAGTTACTCATATTTGAATAGAAAAACAGAGAATAAATTGTAGCATTTGAAAAGGCAATGGATGCTATACTACCCATGAAGTTGAGAAGGAAAATGAGTGCACATTGATCCATAAGCCTGGGTAATAATGTAGCTCTATGAGCAAGTTTTCAATCAAGTGTGGATTTAGCTCTATTAATGTACACATAATAATAATTATTATTATTACGATTATTATTATTATTACTATTATTATTATTATTAACACTAATTTTTATAATGGTTATGAATTCAGTTTATGGAGCTTATTAGAAAGAGTTCTCAGCAGGATTAATAACCTCAATTATGAATTCTGTATCGGGAACTAATTTGCTGTCTGTTGGATGTTGGATATTCCAAAAGATTTCCCTAAATGGAACTGTTATTATGAATGAAGTGGCCAAGATTGACCAACTGAAATGACCAAGCCTGACCGATATCATCCTTTTCATCTCATGAAGTGTTATTGTTTCCTCTACGCTGTCTGGTATTGGGCTGGTGTGGGGGCTGTGATGAAATTACTGGGGACAGATGTAGCAGCAACAATAGGGTCCTGTCACCCCTGGGGGCCATCCATCAAGGTCATATGAAGGTCACTGGAGAACCATCAATATCTACTTCAAAGTGTCCAGTGATGATTGGTGCAGGATTTATTGGCAACAATAACTGGCCTTTAATTAAGAATAGTGGAGCATTTGGTTAAAAATATTTGAAATGGGTTGATACTGTTAACTATTAATACCTGGAGATTATCAACAAGAGATGCTAGTTTTTTTTATTATTGCTGGTGGATGAATCTTGTATTAACCGTTTACATTTTTTTAAAATTGTTTTGAAGGTGACAATTTTACAATAAAATTGTTTTTTAGTAAAATGCATGATCCTATTATATGTGTATCGGACTATTTGTGTACATTATATATTTTTGAATAGAGAGATAAAATTTCATTAAAAAGAATAACTTTACTGCAACGTTTGTTTTCCTGATGCATCGATGTTCTTGAATTCTTTAAAGCTTCATGAATTGTCAGATATAGGTCGGAAATCATTCTCTGTCTTCTCGATTTTAATTCTGCTCGTCTCTTTACCGCTGCGTAAAGCTGGTGTCTATAGCTTGTGTCTATAGCTTGTGTCTATCGACCAGTGTGGTAGGATACTTCATTCATCTCTATGTACATTGATGTTACCCCACTGAGCTCACAGAACTGATGCCTTCATGGAACATGCATGGATGTTAGTCTATGAGTCCACCCATGCATAAATGCAGAGTCTCGGAATTCTTTGGGGACGGGATCAATAATAGGAATTACCAGTCGTGCATTTAATTGTCTCAATTCCCCGGATTCCTGCTCTCTGGACACCCTGGATTCTCCGAAGGTGGGAATTCCCGTACTCGCGACTGTGGTGCTATCTGCCTGACTGTGGTGCTATCTGCCTCACGGCTGTTTGCGTTCGGAACGATGCTGTTTACCTAAAGACTTGTTTTCATAGCAGAGAGGGAAGAATTCTCGGAGAGCGTGTGCATGGAGATATGGTCATTGGGCATGAGGAGTTTGTTGTTCGTCTTGATGGTTGAGAGAGAATTGTACGAATAATTTATTGATCATGCGTGGAGAGATTTTTGTACTAAGCCTTGGTCAAATGTTTTGTATGGCTATTAGGTTTCCTGCCAGTGGGGTGGTGCTATAGAATAGGCTGTAGGTCTATAGGCTGAGCGGGCGGAGTGTAGGCTGAGTATAGGCTGAGTGCAGACATGGTAGGTAAGCCATGCTCCTCACAGCTCCAGAACTGGAGGTACGACGAAGTAGACCGCATGTCATGCATTAACACATAAAGAACTATATCTTGTTAAAATGTCATGCTCATTATTTCATTATCAAAATTTCATCTTGGAAGTTTATTAATGCAATATAATAAAATTATATTTATATTATTGCAGTATTATTAAATTATTGTCATATGTCCATTTTGGATGAGTTACCACCTTACAGATAGTAAATGAAATATGAGAAATTTTGATATGTATCTCTTATTATGTGAGTGGTAGGGGCGGGTGGTAGCGCAGTGGTAGAATGTTCCAGGTTCAAATCCCATCCCGGGGGCCCGGCATCAATGTTCGCGAAAGTTCCCTTTCCGACGCGATATTGTAGAGTGGCAATGCAGTTATCATCCTTGGTCTTGTCAGTACCAGCCGATGCTCGCAGGTTTACTGCAACATTCAGCGCTACAGATGTTGAGGGTTTCCTCCTGCCTTAAAACTGACAAGTCGTGATTTAATTGAAAGAATCTTGAAAGCGGCTCTAAACCCCAATTCAAAACAAGAACAAAAAATTTCTTATTCTGCCATGTATAACTAGTACAGGGATTGAGTTGGGAGAGTTTCTGCTATGTATTCTCTCACCAATACAAAGACAATGATATTCCATCAGGGAAAGCACATTATTTCTTAGCACTGGATGAACTCTCTGAGGGAGCTCTCATAGTATGAGAAATGGCTGAGGTGCTTTGTGTTGTCCATATTGTTTTTATTAAATTCCTACATAGAGAGAGCTCGCATATACATATACTACAAACAATGTGGGTACTTTTCTCACAGCGATTCCTCCGAATTTACTCCCTCCTTATCCCCTCATCATACCATCCCACTGAAATTGTTTTACAATTTCACGCCACGTAGCTCCAGTAGACCACGTAGCTCCAGTAGACGGCTGGAGATGAGACTGAATATTGATAGCGTTAATCAACTTGTATACTATTCAAGTCAGATGTAGCATAGCAGTGGAATTGACATGGTCTCTTGAAGCGGGATTGGAGGTCACTGTACCTTGTAGCTCCTTAGGGTCACTGCTGTACCTTGTAGCTCCCTAGGGTCACTGCTGTACCTTGTAGCTCCTAGTGTCACTGCTGTACCTTGTAGCTCCCTAGGGTCATTGCTGTACCTTGGAGCTCTCTTGGTATGGTTGCTATATCTTGACGCAGTCCCTTGGGATCAATCCTGTACCCATCTATTGTATGAATAATGGCAGGCTGCCTGATACTGCCACAAGTTCTGGAAGCCCTTCTCCAGATTCTGTTTAATCGGATAACCCCAGTGGGACCGGCTATCCTATCCGGCTAGTCTGGGAATTCCGTCTCGGTCTGTGGAACTTGAACCTGGTGTCAAGCTGGAGAAGCTTTTCCCCAATTAAAGGCGCATTGCTTAAAATCACTGATCAGTATCAATCATTTTCATGTTGGGACAAAATTGGCGAGATGCAAGAGCAATTGGACCAATTAGGAGAAGGAGGTTATGGTGGCAGAGCTGGCCACTAAATCAGCATTAGGAAGCCTCTTGGAGTTGTCAGTTGTCTCTGAGACAATAGCAATCTGTAGGAAGCAATGGGAACCCATAGCACTGTAACCACCAGTGCTGTTTGGTCCAGTAGATAGTTGACCCTGTGTCTCACACCTAATGACATGTGGATCAATATCCATTTCACACCGCAAATTGACATATATGAAAGAAATGACATGGACTATGATTTTCATATCAACTTTGATTGTGGATTTTATCAGCATTATAACTGAAAAAGATTTTTTATTCAAATAGAATATTGTCATCAAACGGCATGCTAGCTCATTAGTAGTTAAATTACTGAACACGCTGAACTTGGCAGAGGTACTTATTGAAAATTAATTTACCTATTTACTGGTAATTAGCCTAGTGATATATTGAATACATCAAACATACCCATATGGGTGAAAATTCCTGCTATAACAAAAAACACGCATCTTTGTGTAGGTCATTTAATAATTACCCAATTCAGTGCTACAGATGTTGCAACATCCGGGTTTCCTCCTGCCATAAACTGACAAGCCGTGATATGAGTGAAGGAATCTTTAAAGCGGCTCTAAATCCCAATTTTAAAAAACAACAATTACCCAGTAATAGTCGAGGATGGAACAGTGTGGTGGAGGTGATTATAGCTGCAATGCTGCCTGGTAATTTATTGTGAATAAACCAGGTACTGATAAACCAAGTACCAATAAACCAGGTACTGATAAACCAAGTACCAATAAACCAGGTACTGATAAACCAGGTACCAATAAACCAGGTACTGATAAACCAAGTACCGATAAACCAGGTACCGATAAACCATGTACTGATAAACCAAGTACCAATAAACCAGGTACTGATAAACCAGGTACCGATAAACCAGGTACCGACCGATAAACCAGGTACAGATAAACCAGGTACAGATAAACCAGGTACCGACCGATAAACCAGGTACCGATAAACCAGGTACCGATAAACCAGGTACTGATAAACCATGTACTGATAAACCAGGTACTGATAAACCAAGTACCAATAAACCAGGTACTGATAAACCAGGTACCGATAAACCAGGTACTGATAAATACTAATAAACCAGGTACCGATAAACCAGGCACTGATAAACCAAGTACCAATAAACCAGGTACCGATAAACCAGGTACTGATAAATACTAATAAACCAGGTACTGATAAATCAGGTACCGATAAACCAGATACCGATAAACCCGAGTACCAAAGGTGTCGAAGTAAAACCTCCTCAGCTGCAGGTAAAGTGTTCAGTACTGGCTGGTTCTCCTATATCCGCGGCACCTTGCTGCTCGGTGGCTTTATTGGCTTCAAGCACCAGTTCACGCCATGCTGCAGCATAGCTATGAGGCAGCATCCCTTACCCACTCACCTACATACTTATGTTACCTACTTGCATAATTAGCAGGCGTTGTTATCGCTGGATGAGCCGAGTCAGCAAGTTCGCATGCTGCGATGATGAACTGTTGTGAGAACACTTTCAGCACCTCCTTGGACTATCTCGACACCTCCATCTCGACGCCTCGATGTAATGAGAAACTGATCCCCCTGTGATCCACTGCTGATGTTCTGAAAACAGTCCATGTGGGTTTTCTTATAGTACTTCATTATCTGGCCCAGATTCTCGAACCAACTTGAGTTTGAGATTTTGCTCAGCTGAGATTTCTTCCATTGACTCGGTGATGTAACGGGTATAATCTCAGCTGTTTGAGAAATTTTGGCTTGTAAAAACATGTCTGCCCCGGAAATCAAATTGGTAATGAATTTATCCAAAATCATAGTAGATCTACAAACTTTAAAAAAAGTGAACTTGCGAATATCCATGCAGAATATATTTCTAATGTACGATTCGAGGGCGGCCGCCATGACGTCACAGTGATCTTGACGTTACAATCTTTAACTGCGGCCAAACTTGGGTGTACAAGTTTTTCCAGGACATTTCTTAACCAATCAAATCGCTAGAATTGTCGCATATTTTTGATGGTCTTAGTTATAAGCGCTGTTGAATGATGCTGTTAGAAGCACTGTTGAATGATGCTGTTGTAATGATGATATTTGTTATAAGCACTGTTGTATGCTGCAACTGTAGATGCCTTCAGCAAGGTGGTGGTTAATTATTTCAACGCTATGATTTCTTAAAGACACCAAAATTTGTCCTGG
Source organism: Lepetodrilus schrolli (assembly GCA_032361225.1). NCBI lineage: Eukaryota > Metazoa > Mollusca > Gastropoda > Lepetellida > Lepetodrilidae > Lepetodrilus > Lepetodrilus schrolli. The sequence continues at coordinate 1,956 of JAUTBT010002417.1, read as the reverse complement.
GAGGGACACTATAACTAGTATATACTTGTATCATGTGTTTCATACATATGAAGAGCAGATGTTTAAAATGTGCATGACAGATGATTATGCATAATAGATGCGGTAAAATTCATAGCCAGTAAATTGATATTTGTCACAATAATATTTGTAACCTAGCAACTGTGCTGTCTGGCATAGTAAAATACTAGTAACTGCTATTTGTCAAAAAGATGAATTTAGACTTGCTCAAATTATGATATTTCAAAGTAAATTGCATCATTCATATATATATACATATATACATCAAATTTCAAGTTATCTTTTCGACCAATACCTTTGCATTTCGTCACATATGGGTGAAAGATTCCTGCTGTAAAACAATAACTCACTTGCCCTTTATATTTACTGCAATAAAATATGTTTAAATCAAGTCGTCATTTCAAACAACTCGTACATATTTACAAATATTATCATGTTTTCAGACTTTGTTGTGACCCCCTGTTGTTGTGCATTCCAGGTCACAGCGACATCTGCCCAGCCTTTGAAGGAACCGTGGAGTACCTTAACATTATCGTGGTCGATGTTGTAATGCGCTGGATGCTGAGCGATGCCTGTAGGTGCCGACGACCTCTATGATGACAGTTCCCTAATGCAGTCGTACCAACTGCGGACCAATGAATCGTACAGCACTGCCGATGAATCAGCGGCCAGCATTTTGAAATCTGTTCGAGCACAGGTTGGTTTTTAGATCTCGTGTAATAAGGTTATGCAATGATGTGTACTGATATCGCTGATGTTGGGGTTAGGGTTAACTTAGAGATGCACCGTTTTATATGCAGAGTACTTGTTGAATTGTGATAATGATTAACCCTCTCTCTGCTGGATTAGACACAGGCACGGCTCTTTTGGACATCTCCGGTTGCCTCCAGTATGGAGAGAGTTAAATGCGCTGTGGTCAATATTTCAGAGTTAAAAATTGAATGTTCAATTTAGTATAAACTGTTTCATTTCATGCTATTATCCAGTATTTTCATATGCACAATATGTTCTTGAATGAAACTTCTTAATCCTGTCCATCCGCACAATATATTCTTGAATGAAACTTCCTAATCCTGTCCATTGGATTTCCATAAAGAGGTCACGACCTGGTACGACCTTGTGTGACCCCACTCCAGCGTGTAGAGTTACGCCATCTGGTGTTGAATTTGGTCATTAGAGAAACAGGTAGTTCTGGCTAATTAGTTAACTTGGCTCGCGTTACCTGAGAAGTTCTTTGTGAAGATTGCATTGTTTGTGTTGTAATTCTGCATGTAGTAGTGAAAGTTGGGGGGGAGGGGTGTAGGGCATGGATGGGGAGGGGGTAGGTGCGGTAGGGAGGGGAGGCATGCACAGCTGTGAGGAGCTGTGGACACAGTCATGTGAGGAGTTCACCAGTAACAACAACCGTTTCTTCACCATTGAGTTGTTTTTATTGGGTTTTTCTTTTCGTTTGTGAGGTTTTTCTTTTCGTGTTTGAGGTTTTTCTTTTGAGGTTTTTCTTTTCGTGTGTGAGGTTTTTGTCGTAGTGACGGGAATCCCAACCTTGTATTACATGTCAAGGGAGTTAAGAAATCACAGTTTTTTTCTTTGTTGTCTACTAATTTGGGTGTAAAGAGCAAGGCATTGGATGACACTTTGATTTTTGTTGTTGAAGATTTTTGGTTGGTTTTAGTCTCTGCAGCTCAGCTCAAAACAAGGTCAGTAATTTATTTTGATAATTACAAGCATTAAGCTGGTTGCACACACATTTATCTATCTCAAATGCAACATTCACTAGAAGTTATAAACATTCATTTCCCTATAATCCACGGCTCTCTGCGTAACTAACTGCGTATGGTAAATTTAGTTTCAGCCTTAGTAGTGGTATAGGGGCGGGTGGTAGCACAGTGGTAGAACAGTTGGACTTCGGAGCCAAAGGTTCAAGGTTCAAATCCCGCC
>JAUTBT010002416.1:0-10117 GCA_032361225.1 Lepetodrilus schrolli | reverse complement strand
CCCCCCCCCCCCCCCCCCCCCCCCCCCCCCCCCCCCCCCCCCCCCCCCCCCCCCCCCCCCCCCCCCCCCCCCGGGAAGGAGAGAGTGTGTGTGTGTGTGTGAGAGAGAGAGAGAGTGATAGGCTATGCTAGAGAGAAACATACAGAGAGACAGATAGTAAGATACAGACACAAACGCACACACACATACACACACACACGCGCGCGCACACACACACATACACACACACACACACAGACAGACAGACATACAGAAACACATACATATATAGAGGCCAACAGACAGAACGTAAATTGATTTTCTGCTTGAATATATACAGAGAACATTATGTATATGTGTTGAGCCTAAAACGTTCTTGAGTTGTAGGTGGACGTCATCAAAGTGTTGATAACATAACCAGACAATATCAACACGCATGAGCTGTGAATTCCAACCAATAACTCAGGACTTCTTTGGAATAAATCAGAGATTATATTCATTACATCGGCGACTTATCATCGTTTCATATTTACCAAGGCAGATTACGTCGATGAAATTTACAATTGAAAGACTTGAGAAGACACACATACGTAGGGGTTGGAAGTCAAATGAAGCATCTAACCCAATGCAAACGCTTATATCATGACCGGGAACATTCCATGATGGTAATTGTAAAACTTATTATTGTCAATTTTAAAATAAAATGTTAAAATTTTTTTTTAAATCGAATAAATTGCCAGGAAACGTCTTTGACCAAGACTATGATAAAACCAGCTTGTCATTTCAAGACATATTGAATTTTGATAGCGTCCAGATAATATTTACCATTTCAAACACGCCACTGAGAGCAATAACAATGCCGAAGGGAAGACAAATACTGTTGCGTGCTGACATAATTCAATATAATAAAAGTATGGCTGCTGAACGTTTCTGGGTGACCAAAAGCGCAAGTAGACCGTTAAGAATCGTATTATAAACATCATTATGAAACAAAGACTTCGGTTTCTTTGATAACTATTCTACAAGTGTAATATTCACGTAATGAAAACATTTTACAACAGTGAAAATATTAGGTTATAATTTAGATACACACATCTACTGTTTGTGTTTATTGAACACGTCTTATAGGAAACCTTGAACTTCGCAGATTACATAATCTAATAAAAATATGTGTCTAGTTAACAAATCTTGGCAAACCTTGGACTTCGTAGTTAATAGAACCCAACAAAAGATTGCATTTTCCACCAATGAAACCTGTATACTATTTTGTTCTATGTCTTAAGTAATATTTACTACACGTATGTCGAAAGATCATGACAAACTATAGACTGCGTTATAATGAGGACCTCCAGGCCTCCAACTGGTATATTGAAGAGAGAACATTACTACACGTCTAGTATTTAATCAAGAAACAATCAACACTGGAAGCAAATTGTTCATCGATTCCTCACATGTCTGTATGTTTCCTTTCGACTTTGGATGCCTCTACACCACAGTCGATAGAGCAGTATAAACATCCCTACAACGTCAAGTCATTTATTGACCACTCCACGTAACAGTAATAGTTACGTGTGATATAACACAGACAATTGTTGCATTACATTCTCAGGTCTTGAACCCTACGTCAGACTGCTACCAACAAATAACTGAAAATACTGACTAGAATAAAATCGCATATTGCTAAGATAAAATTAATACAGGAAAGTATTTACGATTCATTACGCGCGCCAAAAATTTACATCTTGAGCAATGGGACGTATATTATTATCTAGAATATATCTTCCCATTAAAAAAGCTTTTATGCCACTGATATACGGTATGTGTTAACAGTAATCTATATATGTTGCCTAATTTCCCTCTGCAATGATATGTTAATACCGCAAAAGAGGCCCAGAACTAAAACATCTACCTTTGAAGTTACCAAAATAAGTTATTATTTATTGGTAAGTCATGCTAAAAGCTTTGGGGGTGTTTACAGACTACATATTATCACCTCTATGTAAGCACAACGTTTTGTTAATGTGTATGTTGGCCAACGAAAGAAACGGCCATAAGGTTAGAGTTATATTATCAAATGTAACTATGCGAATTTACTACAAAGTGATGTTTGTGCTTCACTTCCTGTACTAGATTTTGTATTTGATCAGAGGTTCGTATGGTCATACGGTTAAAGTTATCAAATACGAGTTTGTGATTTTACTTTAAGGCTATTCTATTGCTGCAGATCCTCTACTAGTATCTGATCAGGGGGTAGTATGTTTTTCTTTGACACGGCGGAAGTTAAGGCCCACCTTCGATGGTGGCTGGTACTGTTAAGAAGTTCGTTATTTTATATTGCACGTGGAACGAGACCAGGCCCCGAGATTACGAAACTTTCCTGAGTACGATTTCATGCTCAACTCAAGGTTTTGTTCACAAATCATAATATAAAATGAAATCGTACTCAAAAGGTTTCGTAATCTCGGGGCCAGGCCCCGATTGCTCGAAATAACCTTGAGTTTGAGACTTTGCTCAGCTGAGCTTTCTCAAATTGACTCAGTGTTGTAACTTGAGTAAAAAAAATACAAATTCAGCTGAGCTTTCTCACATTGACTCAGTGTTGTAACTTGAGTAAAACAAACAACATTCAGCTGAGCTTTCTCACATTGACTCAGTGTTGTAACTTGAGTAAAAACCCAAATCCAACTGAGCTTTCTCACATTGACTCAAGATTTCGAGAAATCGGAACCAGGACTTTCCTGTACGAATATGTGTAACTCTATGGTAATCACACCTCCAACCTTAACAATGTTGTAGTCGATGGCTGAGGTTGAAGATAAGGCTACCTTTTTGCACAGGAGAGCCCCGGTGGTAGACTAACACTGCTAACACCGTCAAGCAATATGCAACACTCATAATTCACAGACACCAGTCCGAGTGTTCCAACTAAATCAATGACTACTGGTTAGGTAAGGGGCTTAACTAACACCTGCTATCTAGACTTAAGTGATCTACCATTTCCTTGTCTCTATTTGATATGTAATATATGCCTCCTAATATCTAGTGTCGGGTCGTACAATGTTGAACCAATTTAGAAGAAGTGCATTTTGTAGCAAGTCCCTTTGCGTAAATAGCGTGACGTTATCGAAATAACGTGTCTGCTGCTTCATCTCAGTGACGATGTTGACATGACGTGTCTGCTGCTTCATCTCAGTGACGATGTTGACATGACGTGTCTGCTGCTTTATCTCAGTGACGATGTTGACATGACGTGTCTGCTGCTTTATCTCAGTGACGATGTTGGCAGGACGTGTCTGCTGCTTTATCTCAGTGACGATGTCCTACCACTAGGGAGACGTAATGGGGATAATTGTTTATGGTTATAAAATCATTCATTGCTTCTGTCTTTGAAGTAATACATGTGTACACGCATCTCATAGATCTATACATACATTTTCTGAAACATTATTGTTTGTTTGTTCTGGAATGTTTTCCTCCGCATTCATACATAGAACACTCTCGAAATACTCTCCTAAATAGTCTCTTCTCTCATATCCATCTAACTGTAAATCTCTACCTCCCCTCTCTTACTCGTTCTGTTCCTCTATATCTGCCTCATTGTTCTCTATCTCTCTCTCCCCCTCTCTCTCTCCCTCTCTCTCTCTCTCTCTCTCTCTCTCGTTCTGTCTCTTCCTCTTTATCTCTGTCCCCACACCCGAATCACCTCATCTCCCTCTCCCTTTACCAACAGGCCTACAATAACGTGCCGAGCAATTTCCGAGCAAGAGTATATTAACATGAGGCAATCCGATTGTCTAGAGTGAAGTGATCATCTGCAAACGAAGAGTGACGGTAAGGGGAAGAGAGGAGGGTGTGTGTGGAGGTGTGGGGTGTGTGTGACTCTTTTCAGCTCGCAGCCCGGGGGACAAGTGTAGGGTAGTGCTTCAGTTGTGTGTCAATTATATGTGATTGAATACACAGTGATATTTCGTACACTGACAGGTGTACAATGCAGATGTACAATGTATAGGTGTACTCGGATTGTGTCCACATTTTTTAACTGCTTCCTGCCATTAAGGAAAGACTGTAGTGGAGAGGAAGCTAGGATTATAGGAGGTTTTACTTAAATACGTCTCCTAAAATACCAGAGTATATCTCAAAGCTAGTCAGTCAGTATTATTTAATGAAGGTATAGCCTGTTCAGAGACACGGATGTTTCAACGGAGTTATCACAATAAATCTTGCATACATATAAGATGGCATTGACCCATATCTTCAAGGACAGAATATTGTTTTCACGCGGAATCAAGGTTATACAATGTTCAGTGACATTATATCCCGGCGTCAGGGGTTTTCGCTGTAGTAAGCAAATCGCGCTGCTGACCTCGTTATAAGACACCAACATTTCTTTTCTTATTTTCTCGTTGAAGCTGAACATTAATACATACTAGAAACAGTATTTTTTTGTTTCTAAACAACAAAGCATCGCAAGAAATTCTTAGTAATCCGACTGCCGTCAATTCCTGCTTACACTGGTGGATGTTTGATTTCGAGGTTCGTCAAAATGTCAAACAAAACAGGTATGGTGGCCCATAATGGATTGCTTAAAAAAAAGGAAAGCCATATAGACTAGATATTGTTTGTCTGAAAACATTAAACAAAAATTTATTAAATATGCGTCTGAAAATATCTGTTTTAAACATTTTAAATCTGAACACTAAAAAGTGAAAGTTTGCAATGTGCACGTTTTTCGGCCGCCTATGGCAATTTTGCTGCCAGAATTGTCAAGTTTTCCTTCACAACATTGTTGAAAGCAATTTACATGTCTAGTAGTTCATAATCCTGGCGATATGGCCCCTTTTTTCTTTTGAAATTCATTCAATAAAAATGAGACACGTTGAAAAGAAAAATCTTTTCTATTTTAGAAACGAGTTAGAGTCAAGCACGGGAGTTAGAGCAAGGGCGGGAGTTTCAACGGAGACTACATGTAATGCGCTGGGCTCCACACCGGTGGCATGCTCAAAGACATAGACATATACGTTCTTAAATGGCGTTTGAAAATGATACAGTGTACGATGCTAAAGTTATTCATTCTAGAGAAAGTGAGTTCAATTTTTCTGTTGACTGTTGAAAGTACGGTAACCAATTGTTTTGAGTTTATATGTAGGGACATAGAGAGTCATCTGGTAGTATGTATGATCGACGACACATCCTTTTAACATGTTTTTATGATTGGGGTTTTAAGTCGCTTTCAAGAATCTTTCACTTATATCACGACTTGTCAGTTTAGGGCAATGATGAATGTTGCAGTAAACCTGCGAGCATCGGCTCCGAAGTCCAACTCTTCTACCACTGCGCTACCACCCGCCCCGACCACACATCTGAAATCCTCCGTGGGTCGTCGAGAATCCCCTCAGCTACACTCTAAAACAAAGTGTTCTGTTCAGAACGTTAGATGTTCCAATTTAAAACATACACATTCTGTTCGAGAACTGACGTGTTCTCGTGTAGAAGTGGATTGTTTTGTTTTAGAACTTACGTGTTCTTGCGTAGAACACAAATCGTTCTATATTTCCAATATACTAAATAATCATAGTATGGTTCCAGAAACCATAGTTTAATAGTAAATAATTACACGAAATGTCAATATTTATATCTTTTGATTATATGTCTGAATTTAGACTGACTGTAATTATTGAAAAAGCTTCATAACGATAACAAAATGTAGATTATTTCAAATTTGTTGGTTCTGTATTTTATTTTTCGTTCTAGGAAAATGTATTGAATTACGACGAATATAAATAATACAAAGATGCAGTGATCAATATCAATAATAATGTAATTAACCAATAATTGTGTTTATAGATGGGGCATATTGAGAACACATGACGCTTATTAGTAAAAATGTGTTCTGTTCTGAATGCTAGATATTCAAATTTAGAACACATACATATGCTGTTCCAGAATGGACAACGACCTCATCGTTTGCTTAGATGTAAACTGTTCAATATTAGAACTTACGTGTTCTTGCTTAGAACTGTAGGCCTATTCGATCTTGAGTAGTAGAAATATATTCCACGAACAAATTTACAACAACAACAAAAATGTAATCACTTTGCATATAAATGGAGTTTTATATAATTTGTTTATTAATTATAGATCTAATAATTGTATTGTGAACTATAATAGTATTTCCTTGTGTGATTGAATATTTTCACTATAACTAGTTTATCTTGAGAAGTAGCATTATTTACTTTCTCACTTCCTATCAATAATCAGTATAATAGACACTGTCGGGTAATACTATCACCCAAGCGTAAATCGACTTCGCGAGACTAACTCCGGTAAGAGTTGTGAGTAATAATTGGTACCCAGTTATCACCTGTTAGTATTAGGAAGAAGAAGGCGGGGGAGGAGAAAACATACTAACAATTTAAAGATAATATTGACATAGACACATTGAATACTTCATTAGCACTAACTTGACTAAGTATCCCGAACACTGTCATTCACAATTTAAATATCCTATTCACAGTAATATCATAGGGCTGCGTTCTAAAATAACACTGTTTTCTTGCGTGTTGTGAAGTCATCTCACAGTAAAATCATATGGGGACGATAACTGGTACTACACACGTTACAAAGACAATACTAAAATTGTATAAAATCACACGTCATTTAACTATGTAAAAACAGTTATACCTCCATTGGTTCAAGTACTTTAAGCAGCCATCTTGATTTTAAATATGGCCGCCAATAAAAACAGTTTTTATCGTCATATTTCCGCCCCAGAGATAGATTGAGGTACTATTCATGCTTTCAGGCAAAATTGATTCATTAAGAGTCATATTATTAACATTGGGTCACTTGATTGAAACAGTTCTCTTGCTTTTCAAAATTGCCACCAATAAAAATCGATTTTGCAAAAGAGATTGACTTATTCTGGATTAATTACCCATGTTTTCAGTAGGTGTTAGGAAACATACATTTGCTACAACAAATGTTCTTGTGGTGCTAATCATTCCCTTCTATATGCATTCCTATTACAGATACCAATGTGGCTGTGGTGCTTATCATTTAACATTAATACACATCTCATGTTGATGCAAATGTAGTGAAATTGGGCAACTTGCTCTTATATCTGGGTTGATTGTAAATATTAAATTTTATGCCATAGGTTGTATGCTCTAGTATAGCATTGACTAGATAAATGTCTATTTTAATTGACAATGAGTGCTCCAAGGAAAACATACATATCCTGACTGTTCCAAGGAAAACTTATCCTATCTTGCTGTAGTTTTACTCCAAAATGTGTACCTACTTGCACGTGATGATTGTAAACTAGGAAATATATATTTCTTGCTGATCTTCAAGATCCTGAAGAAGATTCCAGAAAATCACGGAGACTTGTTGAACCTACAATCTCAGTACACCGTAGAAGACACGTTTGTGAGCAGATACCAGCCAACTATTTGCCTAAACTACAGCATGGTTACCACCATGAATATTATCAATGTCCACAGGCAACATGTTAAGGGGAAAATCATTAACGACACACGAATCATGTCCTCATTCACCAGAAAGATCATCCACTGAATCAGATGAATATATATTCAATTCAGATTGTATCTTCTGCCACAAAGGAGGTCGAAAGAACATTTTATTGGGTGGCCAAGACCAAGTAGAATTAATGTTAAATGGCCAAAAATAGACTACAGCAATATGTGTCTCATCTACAGGAATTACCATTTCATAATTCGAGTCACAGCTCATAAAACTCTCAACGGGTGCATGGTGGACTCTCCCAGCCCATGGACTACAATATTATGGTTCCGGGTTCAAATCCCGTCCTCAATGTTCGCGAGTGATATTAGTGATATTGATAGGATGCGCTGACTGTATAGCAATGATGCAGTGATCATCCTTGGTCTGGCTGTACCATACGGTACAACTTATGTATAGGCTCGCCGACAAAAGAAATAATGGACTACGCCTGGGGTAAATGTTGCGAGGTTAAAACAAGATCACAATACATGTTACCTTTAGATACCATATCTCAACATTCCCCCGACTATAAGCTACTTTTTATATGGGCATAGGGGAGAATAATCGACTTTGTATATGGGCATGGTCAGGAGAGAACATAAAGAGTAGTTTATTGTCAGCAGCTAGAGGAATCTCGAGCTAACATCAGTGATACCTGTGAGAATAACGTTATGTTGTGTTCTATTCTGTTCCGTCACCCCCCGACTATCTCACGTCACATTGACTCGCCACATGCCGACCTGTTGCATGCATGTCCATTGAAATAAATGACAAAGGCAGTCTACATGTATATCATGTTTATTGAAGACATAAGACAGATGCATCATCTGCATATAAAAGATGAGAGCACGTAGGTGCTCGACACAGGCAACAATGCAAAAGGGCAGACAATTCCACCACAATAGCAAACAAATGATAAGAGGTACAGATTAGCAGAAGGAACACGATTTCCTTTGGGAAGATCAACAGCTTGGAGTTCAGAGCAATCCCTAGACGATTTAAATTGTCTTTACAATGGCTGCTCATATGTATATCCATAAACCATGTCCAACTTTTGGAGATATATAAAAAAACAAACAGAACAGATGGTACGCATTGAAAATGTTAGGCTTACTGCTAATACATAAATACAGAGTCACAGTGACTTATACCTACCAGAGGCGCATGCAAGGAGGTACTTAGCTCAAGATTCCTCTAGCCTTCCCTGCTGACCATAAGCTACTTTTCATATGGGTATGGTCAGGGGTAAAAGACGCTTGTAGTCAGCATGGAAGGCTAGAGGAATCTCGAGCAAAGAGGTACTGAGCTTGTGTTCCAGTGGATGATGATTTGGATGGTTTGTTGAACGTGTCTTGTTGGGTCTACCTACACGCGCATCGGTTAATTAACAGTTTAATGAGTTTATATATATATTTTATGGCACAGAAGAGAATTCTAACAATATTGACAATTTGTTCTCAGGCATGACAATTGGTGATTTTGTCCATCATGGGTAAGAAATTCAGTGATGCGTGCAGTCCAAATTAAGAAAAGGTGTTATGGAATATTTTTAATAAGTGTAACAAAACATGAAGTTATATTGCCAAATACAGTTTCCTGAAGTTGACAGCATTAAATTGACTTGGTGCTATGGTGTTACCATGTGGGTGGATATGGGCTAAGACAGCATCATATAAAATATTGAATGCAGTAAATATTTGGTTTTACTTTGTAGTAGTTTTACTATTATACAAATAAAATGGCTTGTTTTTTTAAAATACAAATAAATATCTTGAATATGCAATACATAGCATTATGGTGTACAGAAACTGATGAATTCAACATCAATAATATCAATAAATACAATTTAATTTGGAAATTAAAATATACTTCCCAATTAACATTATGCTAGGCATTTTGGAAGCAACAGGACCGAGAACCTATTAATTTGGGCACAGAAAGTTATCTCCGAGCATGGCTAATATGACATGTTGATGATACGAGAACACACAGGACTCTGAAGGCCAGCTTCAAGAATTAATAATTCAAGACATCTAAAACACGAAACCAAATCATAGCACAAAGGTACAACAATATCACAAATGTGTTTCAATCATTCATCCAAGGCAAACATAATGAACATAGCCCACAGCAAACACAACAAACTTCGGATTATAATGTTGAATTATGTTGAAAATAGAACAATCTCCTTATTTTATTATCATGCTGGGATAATCACAATTATTGATGAAAAGGGCATTTCTGGTTGCTCCTAGGATGAGGAAGGTTAATATGAAATAGCCAACATGAACATGGTGACTAGTACATAGAATAGCATGTATAAGTGGGTCAAATTCTATTTTTAGACATATCCAATTCTGGTGATAACCTACATGTTGCATATCAAGATTTATTAGTGGGCCTGGACAGAGTTCTGTCCCTTTATGTCATCCATGTGTGAGTGTTAGGCGAAATACATGCATATACAAATTACGGCTTGCTGGTGAATTCGTATGCATCAAGTATTCTTAGAAAATTTATAAATAACACTTAACATCTTAATTTACTTTAATTTAATATGCATGTACAATGTTGTGCATGTATAAATGAGCAGGTTGCCAACTAGTACTTCGTG
>JAUTBT010002415.1:0-10117 GCA_032361225.1 Lepetodrilus schrolli | reverse complement strand
CATCCTTGGTCTTGTCAATACCAGCCGGTGCTCGCAGGTTTACTGCAACATTCAGCGCTACTGATGTTGCGGGTTTCTTCCTGCCCTAAACTGACATGTCGTGATATACACCCCAATCCAAAAAAAATAATAATAATAAAGCTTGTGGGCAATGGATTTTCTTAATATTCCACCACACTTGCTGTTGTAAATTATCGTGCAGACTAACAGTTATTTTATTTGTTTGATATTACATAATTTTACATCATTTTACATAATTCTATTCAGTTCCGGGATCTAATGATGAGCATTGATCCCATGGATGATGATGACAGTGGGGACGAGAGGAGTTCTGGTCGTGGGACGCCTGTCCCGGGAGCTGTTCGACTGGCCGATGGGTCAGAGGCCGTTGCCATGGAGGGACAAGGTCCTCCTGTTACATTAGGGCCTGATGGTACTCCACTATCACCACAACCACCACCAACAACCACAGTGAGTGCATGTCCATATATAGCTGGAGATGGGGGTATAACGATTATAGTAGATAACTAAGCAACTCCGAGAGAAAAATGTTGATTTTTATCAATGGAAATGTAAACAAAAAGGGTAGATAATCAGGTAGTGTTCCAGACTCTGCAATGATTTCCTGTTAAAGTTTGAATATGGGACATGGCACCATTCTAAAATGGATACAATCCAGATCTAATTAATGTGAGGTTGGGAATAGCACAGATCAGTGAAATATCATTGAAACAGTGGAAAAAACACTAGTAATACATGGACCAAGATTGACTGGATAAAAATGTACCTACATTTCCTGAATTGCATATTGTATATGGAGTGTAGTACATTATAAATAGAGGATATTTCATGTGTCGAGTGAAATAGCATGTATCTCTCATCAAGTGATGTGGGAAAGAGATATTTTATCGGTTTTGCCATGCCACGAGATGAGAGATCTATTATATAATTATGAACAACACTTTAAATAGCTGGTAACATGATGTGTCAGAATATATCATCGAATGTTTTAAAATAACATGGTGACCCTAATGACGAGCTAGCCTTCAATAGTTTTAATGACAAATAGAAGTCAAAACAGAATATATTAAATTAATCAGCAAACACAAACAACTGGTACAACTCTGAAACATCGTAATTGTTTAACGTGGTGTATCAAATTGATCAAATAATTGTACGATGAACTGACAAAGTGGCAGTTGTCATCGGGGTTCACAGCGGGTTCAGTAGTTACTGTAGTACCAGAAGGTGTTCTCTTCACTGCAATGACAACATCACTTTTCTAATATTGAGAAATCTCAGTCTTTCACTGCTAAGTATATAATAAATAATCTTAATGTTTTATATATTATTATCATTATTATTATTTCTCATTTATTATATGGATTAAATATTCCCACTGTGACCTAAACAACAAATCACTTGTATCATAATAATAATCAGCATATTTATAATGCGCCAAGCCATCGTTTTCACAATGCCGAGGCACTACATTTGAGTATATACAGTGCAAGTGGAAAAACATAATGGAATGAGATACAGTATTTTATGATAGTTTCTGTAGTGCTTCATCATCATTTAATCTTCACTTCCCAGGAAGGATCAGTGCCATCATCATCGTATTCCTACGCCTACATCCAGCGACCAAGCAGGGTACTGCCAGAGAAGAAGAAGCGAGCCCCTCGCACCCCAAAAACTCCTAAAGATACTGTCAAAAAAGAAAAGAAGAAGAAACGACGGCGGAAACGCTACAGTGATAACGAAGACAATGAAAGTGACAATGATCCAGACTTTGTGTTGTAAATATCTATTCCTGACACCAACCATTAGAGGGCTATAGTTCTGTATCATTGTGTGTTACCGTTCTTACTGTATATATATATATATACATACATATATACATGGGTAGACAATGTTATTCATCTTTTCAGCTGCTGTTTCACCCTGTTGTTACATGAAATGTATTTAAACTAGGTCTTCACGCTCACCTTTTTAAGAAAGACTATAGACAGTTTTAAAGAAAAAGGATGACTGACATTTTATGAAGCTTAGCTTGTGAATGACCCTCATCAGTTATAACTCTCATCTTACCATGATTTCATGTGTCATCTGTTTTTAGTGTATATTCAGGTTTTTCATGTATATTTATTAATAAGGTTTTATATTTCACAGAATTCATGTTTGAGTGCATTGTCCATGCTGTTTTACCCTGTCAGAACTTCATCTTAAATATCATATCCCCTTCATGACAACAAACACATTGGATTAACATATAGAGAAGTCTGCCATGAAATGAAATAAACTAATAAATAAAGATGAATGTTATTTAAATAAGAAATCTTCCTTTTTGCTCCTTATTTCAAGTTTCTCAGGATTTTAGTTTGGGTTACATCATTAAGAACATGTCATTTATCCTCAGTTATTTGTAACCCAAATTTGTATGTTCTGTTATCTTTAACATTACACATACAAACAACATACTGTAATTCCTAAAGTTTTACTGGCCAATTATCGTCTTATCGAGGACATTAATTTATACTTTGTATAATACATACAGGAATGAAAGATATACTTACATACATTGGACAGTGCCAGTTTTTGACACAATGCCATACTGACTTGAAAATTTGATGCCATCAAGCAATTAGTTACATTCATTAAAGTTTAATGCACATTAATATTTTGTGATTTACAACATTTCAATTATACAGATTGATCTCTGGATGAGACACTACAATACAGATACAGACACTACAAGGGACAGTAAGATCTAAGTACGTTCATTGCATTATGGTTGTGTAAATTAGGTTTGAATTGATGCTTGATTGGTCAGTTAAAATTGCGGTAGAAATGAAAAGTATACACAATAGCTTATTAATAATAATACATACCCTTGTCATAGGAATGGCGAAAATATTATGTGACAGATAAATGCAAAGAAAATCTCCCATGAAAAGAAATGTGAAATATTTGTAATTTCATCCAGCAGGAATGGCAATTTTCCACAGAAATCTGGTGATTTATTTTTCCAGGGATCGATTTATTTGCACAGGACGTGGCTTGGGGACTGCAGCCCATAGAGACACCCGCCGCAGCTTGTTTTCCTGCTAAAATCATGATTGTCTGTTTCCATGCCTGATTTAGTGAATCCAATTAATATCAAGTATATCTGAAATCTCTATAAATGAATGATGATACTTGCTATATGTGAAAACGTACTAACAGCAATGAATGCAATATTTTCTTTGCACATTGCCCCAGACTGGGTCGGCCTGTTACAAAAGCGATCGTTATCACTGCGCAGAAAGGCATCGCCAGTTTCCTCCAGCAGTTAGAAGATTATGAGCATCTGAATATGTAGCTTGCGAAGACCAATGATTTAACTCCACCATCACCTGATGCTTTAACTCAACCATCACCCGATGATTTAACTCGACCATCACCAAATGCTGAGGTTGAACATGAAATCTGCTAAAAACAATATTTTGTAATTTTGAGATCAGATTGATATTGTTTCTACCAGCATCCAATGCCCGGAGGAGCTGCCATTGACTGAACTATTTTTCATTTCTGAACTGTGCTTCATGAGAGGGTCGTACCTCTAGTCTGGGCATTATAGACCATATATACCCTTATTCATGCCCGGATTACAGTACAACCCTTTCGCAAAACTCAGGCCTGTTGATTTTGGTACTGCTGTCCATGGAATACATCAAACCATCTGGGAACATTTTACATGAGTAATATGAATGGTCCGTCACAGTTGACATTGCCAATTTGTATTGAATGTGAAGTACAAAGTGAGCCTACCTATTGTAGGTTACTCATTAGTCCAGATATTTTATTCCTTGTTAAAGATTTTTTGTTTATCTTGATATTTTTTGTTGTTGTCTTTTTAAAAAATAAATGTTGACAGGATGACATTTTGTAAATATTGTTGATGAGTTTAACACTACGTTGGATTGCATTATGTATACCCACAAACTTGGAAAATAGAAACTGTAAAATGTATTTTAAATTATTTTTTAAAACTAAGTATATGCATTATATAAATGTTCAAATGGCTACATATATTTGTTACATTTAAGTCTAAAAGTACAAATATGGTGGGAAATTATTTATCCTTTATGGAGCCTCTTGTCCTAAAATATACAGAGTTAACTCCCCTAATATCCTAAATACGTTTCTTGATTTTCGCTAGATTATTCCTATTTGTAGTAGATCTACATCTACATATTGAACGATAATTTATTTTAAAAAATATAGTATGGTAAGAACATATAATAATGCGGCTGATAAAATAATTCATAGCGTGCTTTCTTTAGAGAGTTTATGTTGGAGAGTAGCGAGTAGGATGCATTATGACGAATGTAGCAGACGAACTGTTGGGTGTAACTGTCATTGTGGTTATATAACAGTAATCACGATATGCGACAATGACAGTTCCATAACAACAGAAGTGAACTTTGTCATTTAATAACTCATGCTTGCGGCGAATTATGGCCGCAAAAAGATATTCCGGGGCTCCATTTGGAACACAAACTGCAAGGTGAGAAATATAGACTTGAAAAGTTGTTTTTCTTGTTATTCATGAGATGGCCAAATTCTCATGTCATTATCAAAGTGAATGCAATTGATATGATCATGACGTAGGCTACATAATAATTATATTCTTAATATCAGTAGTACATCTAGTTGGTATTTGATTAAATGACAAATAGATCTAGATCTAGTAACCAATTTTTGCAATGATATTTGGCGTCATTATCATCTAGACAAGTTCGGCCAAGAAACTTTTGTTTGTCAATATCAGAACAGAATAGAACAACATTTTATTCTGTTATACTAGAGATCTACTCGCATATGTTTCGATAAAATTAAATACAGGAATTTAGGAATTCACAATTAATTTGCATACAAGGATGCTATTGTTAGCTTATTGGATTTTACTGTAAAATTAAGTGAACATATGCCAACATTTATCAGATTATATATTTAAATTTTAATCATACATATGTTATGTCAAGTCAATGTAAAGATATAGTGTATACATGTATTTTCAAATAATTTATGATGATATTAATATGAGTTTTAAGATAGTATTTAGCTATTCTTAAACAATATAGGTGGATCCAGTCATGTTTTAACTTGCAAATGGTAACCAATACTCATTATTTATATGCTACTGGTGTATCAAATCTATATTATCTTGTCTAGACAGCTATATTATTATTTGGAATTATAAAAAAAGATTTTTCGACATTATTTCCGACACGTGTTGAGACACAGGCTCCTGGGTCCCGTTTCACAACGGCCTCCTAACTATTTAGGATCTCCTAAACCAGTCCTAAGAGTTGTCACCTCATAACATGTGTTTCACGACGACGTCACAAGTCTTATCCCTTCTTAAATCAGCATCTATCTTAGGAGGTGATAAACTGGGTTATAAAGTTAGGAGCTCCTAAATTTAGGATGTCGTTGTGAAACGGGGGCCTGGATGAAAAACCTAGGCAATTGACTAGCAGGGAATTGGGTCCATGGTTCTGGTAGGATGAGATGTCAACCTTCTAACAAGTTGGAGGACGCCAGCTAACATTGACATCTACATGGAAAGTGAATATATTGGGCAATAGGTCAGGTCAGGTCTATTTTTAGAATTTCCATCAAGTTCCCAGAATCTAAAAAGTTCCGGTGATAGCCAAACACCAGTACTACGCCTTGGGTTGACAAAACTCCATATACATTTTTAATACGCCGTTTATACGGATCGTGTTCTTAAATTTCTGTTTGATTCAGAGATGAGTTATGTTGTTCAGCATGATCCACACGTTATAGGTCGCGATACAAGGTACGTAAATAAAACATCAGCCACAGAATCGTTAAACTGGATATGTCTAAAAATAGAATTTGACCCACTTATGCGAGCTATTGATTCATTCATCAGGGTATTGTGTAGTGCTTTGAGCATGGTTTTGAAATTCAAGTATGGAAATGGTACATTCATACTTGACCACATTTATAGTATATTATTATTATTATATTATTAATAATAATATTATAATATTATCCTCACTCAACAACCCTTTAACTACCATACCTCTTCTTTCTTTTTATGGCATACAAAATATTAACTGAATAAATAGAATTGAAACCCATGCAAACACTAAAGAAATTGTGTGTTAAGTTGCCCTATCACTGAAATACTAGTACACATACTGTGAAACCGTTACAATCATGGTTTGTTGACATATTTCATAGTCAAAAGTATTTTATTCAATATTTAAAAAAATAAAATCGTATTTGTTATATCGTAAGATATTTTTTTTTAAATATAAAAAAATATTGAAAACCAGTGGAATGGTGGAACACGTAGCTTGTTACCCAATATATTTGTGTAGACAAATCAAATAATACATGCTTTCAGGTAAAGTTTGACCATGAAATATATCAACTGTGATTGTATGCCTTTAAGTGTGAAAGTTTTCACTCAATCAGAAAGGTTTTAATTCCCAAATTAATTTAACAGTTAATGTAATGTTTGAGGTCCTACCGGTAATTATGTTTTGTTTTCACAATGATATCCAAGATTTGATGTCTGTGGACTACACCCAGGAAACAAGACCCCAGGAACATTCACAGAGATCGCCTATGACAGGAAATATACACATGGACCCGTAAGTTGATGGCGTCATATATACACAGAGAACTTGATTAAGCAACCCCAGTGATTTTATTCATGTCCAGTATGTGCTTACTATGTACCCACAAGTTTCCTCAGAATGATTTATTAGGGCCTATACATAGCATTAGTTTTCATTTCATTATCATACTTTGTTTTATGGCAATTATTCGTAATCTCCTGTTCCCTATTCTTCACATTCCAATACTCAAATCAGTGGAGGTAATATAACATGGAATATTCAAAACAAATTAAGCAACTCATCTCTCACTGGATTATGACTACTACTAGTATATGGAAATTGAAATGTTCTTAAAATCGCGCAGCAATGTTATGAGTTTTGTCAATGCTGAAAGCCAATTTTGAGGTTTTGAAATTTGTCATGCTTGCTGAGAATTGAGTACAAAGTCCTTGTGATTGTGTATAAATGCCTGAAGACCAAACTAGCTCCCAGATATCTTTCTTTGCTTCTGACGGTGCTCAAGTCAAACAGATCTCGGATCCAAAAGCAAGGACATTCTCACTAATTCAAAAACTAAATCAAATTTTGGTGATCGGGCCTTCAAAATTGCTGCTGCAAGAATGATCTGTGGAATGATCTGCCTACTGTGTTAAATCTGCTAAATCTCTTTCCGCAAAGCCCTTAAAACTCGTTTATTTAGAACAGTGCATCTTGGTTAATTCATTAATATCTGCAATTCTGTCTAGACCCTGTCTAGGTGTCTGTGTTCACGGCAAACCGCTCCCTAGACACCATGTTGAGTGCCTGTGAGCAGCCTAATTGGAATTGGATTATATTATTATTATTATAATTATTATTATTATTATTATTATAATTATTATTATCATCATTATTATTATTATTACTATTACTATTATTATTATTATTATCATTATTATTATTATTATTATCTCCTAATGATTGTTGCAGACGCGGCGACGTGGGCCAGGAACTTACAACGTGTCTGTGGACGGCAGGAGGTCAATGCAGGAGAGCGCCCGCACCTCTGGCTGGGCCAGAGAATACGAGGTAGAGAGGATGGCCGCGCAGCCGCACCTCCTGTACAAGGACCAGTGGCAGCACAAGAAACTGCTGGTGAGCTTGACATGGAGCAATAGCTGAGCATCTCTAGAATCTCGTAAACTTCTACTTTTAAAAATTAATTTTATTCCTGTTTTTACCTAAGGGCAGGTGGTAGCGCAGTGGTAGAACAGTTGGACTTCGGAGCCAAGGTTCCAGGTTCAAGTCCCGCCCCGGGGGCCCGGCATCAATGTTCGCAAAAGTCACCGTTCTGACGCGATATTGATAGGATGTGATGTTTGTAGAGTGGCAATTCAGTTATCATCCTTGGTCTTGTCAGTACCAGCCGGTGGTCGCAGGTTTACTGCAACATTCGGCGCTACGGATGTTGCGGGTTTCCTCATGCCCTAAACTGACAAGTCGTGATATAAGTGAAAGAATCTTGAAAGTGACTTAAAACCCCAACCAAAAAAAAGCAAATAAAAAACCCTAATGTAAGCACTATGAGTGTACCATTTTGGTGTCGAGTTTAGCACTATATTAATGTCCATATAATTATATTACTATAATATGTGTCATATTTGATTTAATAATGCATGTAGCAGGGTTTTCCCCGAAACATAAAACCTGCTTATTTGACTCTCTCTTCAACTTCAAGCAAATGACCCCTAAAATTTCTTGTAGTCTTGTAGAGGGTGAAAAGTTATACAAGACTGATATTGAGTCGGAATTTTGTTTTGAGGCTCATTTTGACCTCATAATGCTATAGTTCATATTGTAGAATTTTATATAAGTGGACATAGTCGATAGAAAAAGTGGGTTCACACTGACCCACTGACCAAGGGAATAAAATGTAGTGTTACGAGGATGCTTTTGAGTGTGAATTTGGCACATTATTGTTATTTGTTTCAGGAAACCAGCCTTGGTCCTGGAAAGTATGAGATTGGAAATTTCTACCAGTATATGGACAATAAACCAAGAAGCACTCACGGCGTCTGTGACACGAAGGCCGACAGATTCCAAGGCATGCAAGTGGTATATTAATTAAGTTTACTTACTGACGAATATGATCTTAGTCTTGGAGTTTGGTGGGAATACTGAAAAGTTTCCCTGTTTCTTTTCTTGCCTGAATCTTCAGTGTAAACCATGCAGATGTTTTAAAGTCATAGCAGAATCAGGAATTTTCACTCAATACTATGCGATCAGTTAGATCTATGGTATTATCCTAGGATCTAGGTAGGACTCATTCCTTCCCTCACAGTGACAGGCTAAAAAATGTGACGTAGATCAATTAGCTATTTAATTAAAAAAATCAGTAATTTACATGTGTATCAAGTAGCTTTTTCTTTTAAATTTCAATGATTTTACATGGTATTTTAATATCTTCAATTGATACCCATGATAGGATGACTCCGTTAAAATTCAGTATGTACTTAGTATGTACCCACAAGTTTCCTCAGAATGATTTATTAGGGCCTATACATGGCATTAGTTTTCATTTAATTATCATACTTTGTTTTATGGCGATTATTCGTAATGGTGTTTTAATGTCTTGTAGTGATACTTACGACAGGTTGACAGATACAGACTGAAAAATGTGTATCAAGTAGCTTTTTCTTTTAAATTTCAATGATTTTACATGGTATCTTAAATTGATACCCATGATAGGATGACTCCGTTAAAATTCAAAATTTAAATTTTCCATGTATTCCAATTATTCTGTATTTGTAGAATAACATCCCTGGGCCAGGGACATATGGCGTGCCCCATGCTGCTTTAGAGGAGAAGGCTGCACGGTCCACTAGTACAAAAGGGATGCTGGATGCTGGATTAAGATCCCGTTGTATGCCAACTCAGGTATTTTGGTTCCATAGCTATGTTTTTATAATTATTAATAATTACTGTGTAAAACTAAAAAAAAAGGTGAAACTAAAACTTATGGTATTATATTGAAACAGGAACTCATTCCTGGTTTAAATATTTCAAACGGAAATTACTTTTCTTCTTATATAATCCTGATCACTTTTGAGTATATAATTTGCCCTGATAGTGCAATCAAGTTTAATTAAAGTATACTCACACTCTCGAGAATCAATTCAGCGAATTAAAAAGGTTTTGTTGTTGAATTATTCATAGAAATCAGATTCAACATTTTCTACTCCATGATGAATTTTCTGATTTGTTGCACTTCCAGGGATCGGGTTTGGCGCCAGGAACTTACCACATGAAAAGTTTCACAGACGACATCAGGAATAGAGTGTCCAGTACCCATGGTCCTTATGATCCCACCATTGGCAACAGGAGTAAACATCTCGGGCACTTTGCTACACCTGTGAGTCCTGTTTTTTTTAAATTGGGGTTTAGAGTCGCTTTCAAGATTCTTTCACTTATATCACGACTTGTCAGTTTAGGGCAGG
>JAUTBT010002414.1:0-10117 GCA_032361225.1 Lepetodrilus schrolli | reverse complement strand
GCGCGCGCGCGCGCACACACACACACACACACACACACACACACACACACACACACACACACACACACACACATATTATCTATTAAATATATGCTTTGGTAAACACTTTTTTATTGAGTCTCAAAGTTCCGATATGAATGGAAGAACAAACGTTATAAATATTCTAACCAAATAACAGTTATAACTATTATTAATTGTACGATATTCAGGCATGCTTTCTCACGCATTCATATTATGCCACAATTTCATTGCACACGCAGGTGCATGTACTATTTACTGTAAGTTTTACAGACATATACATATACATATACATATCTACAAGGACTCGCAAGCAATACTAATCAGCTGATAAATGACTGACTTCAGTTTCATAAACGTAAACTTAAAAATACACTGGAATAATGAATAGAAGCAAGGTACAATTTTAAAATCTGTCTTGCTGTTTCGTTTTCAGTTAGAATAAAAACAAAATCAAAAATGAAATGGGTCTAGGCTCTGTACTTATGAGACAAACTATAGGACACATATTGTGACCATCGATAGACTATTCATAGTCTCGGAGGGTTAAAGTACATCATTTATATATAACTTATATTGATTGGAATTGTATTAATATGAAAGGAGCCACTGAAATTCTTTACCCTCTCCAGAAATCTAGACTTACTTAACTGATCCAGGAGAATATTGTGAATAGGAGTATTTGAGTAAGAACAAGGTGTGACACCTACTAGACCATCGATAATAATACAAAATAATCTAAAATAATGCGATTGCCACATATTTCATAAATAATCATACATATAATCATACTTATATATAACATATTGATTAGTATTATATTAATATGAAAGGAGCCACTGAAATTCTTTACCCTAACTGATCTAAGGGAGTATGTTGAATAGGAATAGGAATAGACCATCGATTATAATACAAAATAATCTAAAATAATGTTGTTGCCGCATATATCATAAATACTCATAGTTTTACTCAAGTATGCTTTTCTGACGCTGGTTTCGTAATCGTAATTTTTGTTCCAACTGGTATATTCTCGCCTGTTCTCACGCGAACATCTCACCGCGTCGGACCCAGAGGGCCAGCTCGGATCCGCCGGCTAGCGGGGCAGCTGAGGAGGAATTCTTTTAAATCAAAGACCAAGCGTTGTTTTCCTAATGAAACAATCTATCATCTTAAACGTTGCAATAACGCGGAGTGTTTTGAAAGAAAGCTATCTTTTATTGATCATTGGCTCGAACCCCCATCGAGGCCTTCCTGAGCACTGTCCAATCACTCTTCTTGGTCAGATTACAATGTAAGAGGGGGGAATTACTCGCCCAGGTCGAATTATCACGGGTGTTACATAGATGTTTGTACCCAGATGTCGAACGACTTTATCGCTGATAACTGCTGCAAACTAGAATGAGGATTACTAATGTGTCAACTACTAGGTATTATACTTCAGCAATCACGTCAGTACAAGACCAACAAACTCGGAGGAGACGAAAACAGGCATTATAGAGGCATACTTCTATAACTGGGACCATTACAGGCCAACCAAGAATGTTGAGTCTTCCTTAGGGTTGTAATAGGTGTCTCAGGTATTCAAAATTACCTTGTTTGATATTGTCCTCTATATGTAAACGAAATAGATTGCTATCAAACTAAATCTTATTAGCAATATTCAAATTAATTATATATGCACCCTACTGTTCACAATCAAACTGCATATTGACCATTGCCGACCTTTTGACTTCATGGTTATATAAAAACAATGTACATGTTTTCGGCTTTGTAAAAAGTAAAAATTGCTTGAACTTTTACGGCGATAACAACGTCTTCACAGTTAAGGTTCCGTCACATGTGAACACTACATTCTTTGAGCAAATTTTAATGGGAACATTATACGAATGTTTACAATAAGGTGCTAACCAAATCAATAATTAATATGCTGCTGTGCCACACGATGTCACCGTCCCAGTTGTTTAATTGATATTGTTTTACAACAAGATGAATGTCCACCAAATAATTAGCGACCAGAAAATAATGTATTATTTAATTAAATTCAGAGAAATTAATGCACGTCCTTAATTTACTACTGACGCTTGTCTCCAGAACATTGCAGTGACAATGAATACATTGAGGACAAAAGAAAGGTCTATTGAAGAACTCTCGTGGGCAATCTCTAAATAAGCTTACAGTTATTTTTATTAAGCCCATGCTTATTCGTCCACAAGTGAAATAAAGGTATACGACCCCTTGCGCTGAGTGATTTATCCATTGATACCAACTCTTTTTTTTTATTTGAAGGAATAATTGTTATATATGCCGTTGAATACCGATAATTAGAAGAAATCACCACGTTGAAACATTGATACAGTATTTGATGTAAATGTTGCAAAGCTGAGTGCTCGCGTGTAGTGCCATACATCGCGTTCCTAGCCAGATCGTTTAACGCGCGTATTGCCTCGAAGAAGGCCCAACGACTGAAGGCGATATCGATAAAATTGGTGTAAATTGCTACCGCGTGTGGTATTTGCGCGGTATTAAGTGCTCTAAATGCCCGCTGTCTCAGTCCTCTCTATTGATCTCGTGCTCTGGACGTTGCGAGATCGATCCCGACTATCTGCGAGATTTCTTTTCGACAAGCAACCGCCTGGAAATTAAAAGGCGCTTGACAATGCCTCGCAATGGGTTTCGATCAACGTTTTATGGTAGTGTTATCCTGTCGAGCAGGGGGAATTAGGGCCGAGCTGAAAATTATTGCTTGCGTCTCTTTATCAATTAGGTATTGTCTTCCTCTATCCCTCTCAATCTGGGCGAAGCAATCGGACAGATTTGCCAGCTTTCTGGGCGAATCTTGGGCCATCAAGCAACGGCGTTATTTTACCGGGGCATTGAGGGGCCAGATACATGGGCCAGGCGTTTGGCAAGAAGACCGAATTAAAAGTGTAATGAAAATCTGGTTCTCCTAATTGTCCCGGCGATCAGCGAACTGGCAGATAAAGTGACTTTGGGATAATAAAAAAAGGTCTTGCGCACGTGAATTACTTGAAAACGATGACACGGATTGACTCCGGAACTGATAAATTGGCGAATTTAGCTTCAGGCTATTGCAATTTTTATTGCGCAAAATTTAAGTGACGAATGTTTTCTGTAGATAGAACATGAAAATAACACGCTAAAGTGGAGCCATTAGTTTATGGAAACAGAAAGAAGAATACGATGAACGTGTATTTGTTTTTCATTTTCATGTCGCTCGAATGCTAAATTAATGTACGATAGAATGGATGGAACTGTTAAAAAACGACAAGCATCGATTTCTCACAGTTATACTGACGAGAAATATAAGCTGTGACAGTGTTCATCATGGACACCAAGGAGTCCAACTTGACAGAAAGATAATACATTTCAAACGAAATCAATGTTGTTGACAATCATGTATTTGAATGTGTCACACAGGGGTGGCCGCACGTGACTTGAGGCATCAATACAACATTGAATATGTGCTCTTATAATTACTTGTGGCTCTTATAATTACTTGTTTTCCAAATCAGTACCTAAATAGACACTCGCCAATGTTATAAACAAAACATGGACAAAATGTATTTTACTTTCTGCATATACTTTGTGTCATGAGACCTACAATTCTGAATTAAAATGTTGTCATGTCTCGAGTTAGTTCCAGGTTACACATACTGTAAATTGTTTAGTTTTCTTTGGAGACAATAATAGGAAACATGTTACGTATCTATAATTATAACACGTTTGTATATAAACCAGACGAATTAATACACGTTGATATACTTCTTCAGAATAATTAAATTAAGATGAGCGACGTTGGAAATCACTTAAATGTGGTGAAAACGCACTTGAAATGTGAATGAAACAACTCTTAGTATTATATTGTAAGACAGCGGAGTTATAACAGCGAGGATGCCTTTCACGTCTGTGAAATCTCACACTAAGTGTCTAGACGAGGCTCCATCAGCTATAAGGACGTCTTCAATGGATCGATCTGACGTGTAAGATATACTATTGTCATAGCGCATGTGAAATCAATGCGGAGATAATTACATTAATTCGCGTGTGAGAGTGATCCGAAAATTGGACACATGTTCAATAATATCCACCTGTCGAGATTCACCAAGTGTTGACGAACATGAAACTATGATCCCTTTGACTACAAGGACAATAGTATAGATTTCACAACTAATTGCAAACAATATGGAAATGATGTTACTGATGAGACTAACTTCAAAATTAGTCTGGGAAAAGTTGAGATGACTTGACATGATACATCAATGTTTTTCTACATTGACAATTTCACTTGCTTTTCTTTGTATACTTATGTATACTTCATATGGTATAGAGAATGATTTATATATGGTTTATTCTGGAGAATGCGTTTGATCTGTTTGTAATTTATGGAGAACTGTTTGTACTGATCATATTCTAATGGCTGTGGTCTGTATTTTTAAAATATTTTTTTTAAATTATTTTGTATACTGTATTTTGTTTTTTATTTGATAAATTCTGGAGAAGGTTTTGTATTGTATTTATTCCGGATAATTTTCTCTTACTGACTACTTATTTGTTCATTGGCCATGTTGATGATCTGTTGTGTACTGGACTTTGAAAAAGGAGCTGTCCAATGACTTGCCATCATGTATGTGGTTGTTGTATTGACCCAACTGCACTGATGTTTCTGGCCGGTACTCACTGTAGTTCAATACTACTGTTAGATCTGCCGTATTGATGTAAGCTCACAATGCATCTGAGGATATCCACAATAAATCAGTTCCGCATCAGATTTAGCCACAAAGTATCCCCTCCGTTTTGTGTGTGTGTGTGTGTGTGTGTGTGTGTGTGTGTGTGTGTGTGTTTGTTTGTTTGTTGTTGTTGTGTTTTTACGTCAACGTCGAAATTTAATATACGAAATATATAAATAAGTGCATTTTTTTTATTAGTAGTATTATTATATATTATTATTATTATGAATTCTATTTATTATTATTATTATGAATTCTATTTATTATTATTATTATTATGAATTCTATTTATTATTATTATTATTATAAAATTATTATTATTAATTATTATTGTTATTATTATTGTTATTGTTGTTATTATTTAAAAATATATATATTAATAATATTTATTATTATTATTGTTATTGTTATTATTGTTATTATTATAATAATATATATTTGTACTGGTATTCATGATCGTGTTAGATAGCCAGTTATCCTTCTTGACGTCGTATTGTTTGTACTTCCGAGACACGATGGCGCTGGACACATGCTTGTTTCAATAATTGTTCTATGCTAAATTACGACATCACCATGGCAAAAGAAAAATAACTCAAATGCATCGAAGTAAAAATATCAGTATGTCAACGAGGTGTTAATGTATGCATTAAATTCAAAATACCAATATCAGGTCCCGAGATTACGAAGCATTTTTGAGTACAAACTCATGCTCAACTCAAGGTTTTATTCACAAATCCCCATATAGAATTTGAGCTTGAGCATGAAATCGTACTCAAAAAGCTTCGTAATCTCGGGGGCCGATAGACATACTATATTTTACAACAGGAGGCATCGTATCAATTGTTGAATAATACGAACGTTCGATCTACAGTAGGCAACATTCCGTGATACCCCTCTGGCAGTGTCCATTATTATCAGCTGTGTCACTGTGACTGTGTGTCTGTACAACTAACTGTAATCTGATCCCTATGGCTCTTTGTAGAGGCTGAACAGATTATGTTCCAGTTAAATCAATTAATTTGGAATACATGTAGTTTACCTAACAATGGTTCCAACTATGATATGATAACATGTCGATCCGTGACCCGTGACACTAAAGCTGTGTTCACACTGACACCACTTTCAAATTGAATTCCTCAATTCGAATTGGGGAATTAGATTTGATTCAAACTGATTTGAGAACATACATAACACTGTCCCTCAAGCCGGTTTGAAATCGTTCACACTCAATTCACTTTCATGTGAAAACAGTTCGGCTAAATCACGTGCAGTTTTCCGCTCTGCTTGTATACCGTATGTCTCCCTCCATTTATTCCACTTAATATGTTCATATTTAAGGTTTTGCAACCTTTACAATACACAGGTGTAATTATATCCGGCATATTTATTTACCTGGTACAAATCATTCTGGCTCGGGATTGTAGATTAGTTGTAATTTCCCGTTCAATCCGAATCGACTGGAATCACTTGAGTCAAACCGGATTAAGATGTGGTGTGAGTAAACTGGTTTGAGAGTGGTTTGATATGCCCGTAGTGTGAACAGTTAATTCGGATCGAGTCATTCAATTCAGATTAAGGCCGTTTCAAACCGGTTTAAGACGTGAGCGTGAACACGGCATAACAACGATACGAATAATTGAATTAAGAAACGATGGACAATACGACTCATCCCAATCTTAGGATAGTTTGAGTGAGTCATTTACAATAACCATAGTCTCGGAGGGTGAAAGTAAACAATTTATTTGATATCAAGTCATGATATCACGATGTGTAGTATTTTCATATGACGATAGCTACTGAAAATCCTTACTCTCTTATTCTCCCGAAATCTAAATATGCTTTTATTAGTGTTGATAGCAGATATATTGAATATTACCGTTTGGTTGAGAATAAGATCTATATTTGTTAACAGTGTATCTTTTCGCTGAGCATGGTAGTCTTTTGTTCCAGTAAAACGGCGTGTGTTCATGTTTCTCCCTGGGTATTCGGTCTTGCTATGCCCGCATGCATATTAGCATACGGACAATGGCAGTCTTATATTTTGTCAGTGTATGATTGACAGTAACTCTCTAGGGCATCTGACATACACAACACCTTGGAGTATTTCTATGCAGAATCAGGAAACCAATACTGTATCCATGGCTTTTCCGGTTATTTAATTCAACAATGCACTATATCTGAACTCCCAGGAGTTGCGCTCGCTGCTCCGTGTCGCTGTAACTCTTCAACATTAGCCAGCTTGAGCAGTATGGACGATCGAGGAGGGGAGACAGTTCCAGTAACACCGGCAGCACTGCAGTCCAGTTTCTTATTATCTGATGGGCACAGATCGGCCATATCCCAGTTGTGTCCTCTTATTCTGTACAGTGTTAACTACTACCCCACGTGTGAACAAAGCAGGACCCATGGGATCAATTTCACGTTGTCGATTTCACTAGAACTTTTCTTAATTCACAAGGGATTGAAATCGTATGGGTTCGGCGCTAAAACGACTGAGTGCTATGTCTATTCAATTAGTATTGGCTTTGACAAATATCTCCAGTAATTTGTTGGTCTATCATCGCCAGCGTTCTATTACGGCTAATTAACGATAGCAGCTCCATCGTAATGGGATAGTTAAGTACAACTGCTCATGTTAATTGCTCGGCGATTTGAGTTGCCCATTAGGATTTCAGATTGTCGCTTTAATGGCTCCGAGAAAGTGACATGGATTCACAAGAAAAGAAAGGACGGATTTAATTGCTGTCTCATTTCACTGTCTATTGAAGGTTGAAGTTCAAACACACACCCTTGATAATACTAAAATGAGGCTTAAGCGTTCGACTGACCTTTGGTCTTAAGTCACAATGTTAAGAGTTATCTCCTCTTAGCAAAGATTGTGAGGCCAATTTGTTTCACATTATTACTCTTCCAGCTGTAAAATTGCTCGATATCTTTGTTGCTTAATTGCAGAAACATTTGTATTATATCACACGCTAGCGTTTATTTAATGCTTAGTGTGCAACGGTACAGCATTAAACTAGGATACATTCATAACAATATTATTTAATAGTTAAATCTCCATTTGATTAATAACCACAGTGACATTGTAATGGATCGCACAAAATGTGACGTATTTCATTGAAAACTACAGATAAAACATCAATGTCATACATGTTTTTTTTGTTTTTGTTTTTTGTTTTCGGTTTTGTTTGTATTTGGAAATTGCACCAAACATAGTGGCATGGATACAAATAATTAGAGGCGCTTTTCAATTTTCAAAATTATCAGCGTAATGTTAAATTACATGTACACTTATGTATACATGTACATTTAATGACAATGGCGGATTACTTTTTGACACCTCTTGACACTTCTTGGTACGGTATGTGTAGAACATTGAGACATTATGGTACAAGCATTCCAATTTGATTATTTACAAAGCAATGCCAATCAATAATATACAATTTAATAAATATGTTCACATAGTTTGCATGTCAGAAGGATATATGCATACCGTGCGCTTTCGATATAATAGATCATTGCCCAACCGTCTTTTACGAAATAACAATATCTACGTTGCCCTTATATGTGTCATCGTGAGAATGAAATGTTATAAGTTGGACGTTATTGCAACTTGACTACGTTCATCTACGACTAACGCAGAATTAATTATCTCCCAATACATGCAATTATCAATCCATAAAGGAAAGTGGTATACACATTTAGACGATGTTGACCAAACACGCACTTGTGTCGAAATAAATAGCCATATTAACATACGGTGAAGTAACATAAGGTTGAAATTAATAGTTCTGTCAAAATACTAAAACACCTACCACAAATACGTATACTAGAATCACCGCTCAATAACACATCAAAGGCATACAACTAATTAATTTTAAAGGGATATCATTTCTGGTATAGCCCGTCATACACGAGACTCCACGTATCAGGTACTGACAGTTTTCCAGCTAAAATCCTTTTGATTGGATACATTCCGACGTACATGATCACATGGGACAATTCTAGAGGTGATAGTATATTTGACCTTCACAGGTCAATAGAAAGGTCAAGGTGATTTCTGACTAGTTTCCACTACTATGATAATTCTATATAAATTAAATATGTAATGAATGGGCGGATAATGAACATGAAATAATAGGAATATGAACATTTTTTTGGGGAGTGGTATCTAGATTAGTTGGGGTGAGATTGCCATGTATACAGAAGGAAAAAAACGTTCGAAAGAGCATTCCATGAAATTGTTGGTGTGTTATTCTTCCTCTGATTATGAATCCCATTCGAAGTTAATTCCAAGGCCATTAAGGACAAACTTGGAACATGGTTAATAATATTTGAGTCAAGAGATTATTCTATTATATTACTGTGAGCATTGATGACGGCTTATCTGGTGGAACAGTCCATCCCGAAAGCGATATCTGTAACAGCATACCTCGCTCGACTATATCCACTGCAGTTACCGCATCATATCTCCTTTTGAAGCCAGAATAGACATACAAACAATGTCTAGAGCCATTACGAAATAGGGTTCGCGAGGTACATGTAATTAAACTTACATATATACATGCAACACTAACTGACTCACAGGGCTACCGCTCTCAGAGGATAGCCAGCCGATTATGTTCTGCATTCACAGTCTCTCAAATCCAGACTGAACTATTGGCAGCTATTGTCTGAAGGGGATGCATGGTGTACTAACTTCTCTGCCATCTTAAACTACTTCAAATGGATGTCATGTTTTTACTAAATCGGAACCTTGAGCATAGCCATCGCACCGCGATACCAAAACCGTTGAAAACAGCCACTTAACGTGAGTCTGTTTTCTATTTTGACAGTCAACAATCAAATGCTTCTAAATGTTGATGTAAATCGGCGAGTTTTTATCTGATTTTATCGCCCGAATATAAACGTTCTTTCCGACAGGCGGTTGACGGCGAGGGATGATTTGATACAGAGGCAGCCGTTAAAACTGAACAGTTGGTAAATTCGCGATCCCAAGGGGGCTCTTAACATGCCAGAAGCCTTGGAACGTCAGAGAAGAGCTGCTACACCAGATAAAGCTTCCCTAGGCTAGCACCGAGATCGCTGGATATTTATCCTCGCTGATAGTCCGATTGCATATGCCCAGAAGCTACAATCAACACATCTCCGTGATAAAAGTCCGTTACCCCAATATTCAATTTAACTGCTAGAATTGAGACGGGTAATTTATTTATATAATTAATCAAGACTCTATGATACCTGACACTGCACGGCGGATATTGGAGTGCTTGCTTGTGATTCATACGGTAATTTTCGTACCCATGTTCCTACTTAGATACTGTGACTTTCATGGACTTTCTATATTA
>JAUTBT010002413.1:0-10117 GCA_032361225.1 Lepetodrilus schrolli | reverse complement strand
TGCCCAGACATACACAAATTACTATCGGAGCTGGAATTAATTTCTGGCATTTGAAATTTGAACGAATATGAAATTCTCCATTCGGAATCGTTTTATATACTTAAAGTTAAATGCACATGTATGAAGACAATAATCTAGATCGCCGTAAATAACCGATCGCAGACGAAGTAGTGTCTGGTCTTAAGTTCCATCATCTTTCTTCCTATTTTAGATTCAGCTGCTGTCAATGTGTCACGTTACAAACTCTTGATCTGGATTCCTTTCAATTAGCGATCGTTTCGGGACCAAAAAGACAAATGGGCGGCGTGAACGTGAACTATTGCAAATTGGTATTCGCGGACGCGTCTAGCTTTGTTCATCTGACAACATTATATAGCATCTGTCAGACCCATAAAAGCATCCCCCGAGACAGCTAGGGATCAACTAGGGATCCTCCTTCACGAAATGTGGCGACAGTACCTCTAACACGTACATTTATGATCGTCACGTATGGATGAAAGATTCCCGCTGTGACGTAAAACAATAATACACTCGTTGGAGCTACATCTATCTACCTTAGAGTTACGCCGTTCCATGTAGAACTGCCCTGGGTACCATGTTCGGTGCCATGTTCCCGAAGCTATCGTATCACTGAGGAAATCTTGATGATCCCGAAAGTCAAATTTAACTCCAAGATGGATTAACAATGTCGCTTTCCGTTACGATGGTTTGGGGTTTAAAGCCACTTTCAAGATTGTGTTCACTCGCATCATGATTTGCATTCATATGTACTGCTTCTACTAGTCTGGATTTCCACCATTTTTATTATAATGCTAGCTCACTTGTAATATCACATGCCGCAGATAGAACATGGATACAGTATACTGATTCCGAGTCGACCAGTCCTTGCTTTATCCCTTTAATGCTGAGCGCCAAGCCGGGGAACAACAAGTACCATCTGTTAGCGTCTTTTGGTAGGACGCGACCGGGGATCCAACACGCGACGTTCCGCACTCCGGGCCGGCGCTCTAACCATTACACCACGGAGCCGGCCTAACTATTAGGTAATAGTACCTCTAACCCTAGATAGAGTATTGTCTGAGGTTAGGGATGGAGCTAAGGTTATCTTAGAGTTACGCAGTTTAGTACAGAAAACCCTTGGCCCTCCTATACGAAGATGTAGAACTAAGAGCAGTACCTCTAACCCTAGAGAAAGTGGACTCTTGGGCTAACAATAGAGGTACGGTTACCTAACAGCTACGCCGTTTCGTAAAGGAAAGCCGTAGGCCCTCCTCTACGCAACGGCAACTTTATCATCAACCGTCAGCAATAGTATCGTCTTTGGCAGCAAAATGCTGGAGTTCCTGAATCCTGTTACCTAAGATTTGCAAGTTTCGTACAGGAGAGCCCCGGTGCCAAACCACCGTTTTGTACAGAGGCGCGCCGACCATAGACATGCACACGGGAGAGATGCAGGGGTTGGCTCACCGCTGAGAGCTGTAATATAGACCCAGGCGAGAGTAATGGTGTTTACTGGAGACTCATCAACCCAAACACTCCGGGCAGTGTATGTAATGTGACAATTATCGTGCTATATGGGTGTTCTCGTCAGGGGTCTCGGCTTGACGTGCAAAATGTATATGGTTTGCGACACAGGAGTCAATAATATCCATGGACATACCGGCATAGATATGTAGGTTATCGATATTTCTATCAATAATGATTTAGATACAGCTTCGATCACGTGGCTGTACGCCCAGGCGAGCTGACCAAGAATGTATAGCATTGATCACGTAAAAGAGTCATACTTTTATCCAGCCAAAATATATTTTTTCTATCCATGTTATTCTTAACGAATTGGTACTATTGATTATAAGACGAGTTATATGATGTTTATAGGAATCTGAGGGCAATGGCTGTTAACTCCTATTATCAACGGGGTCATATTTTAAACTAATTTTCGTATATAGTTAGGAACTATCGATTAGGAACTAGTGAACACAACTTGTTTCGTACGATACGCATTATAAAAACAACAGCATTGGGAATGGCCACGAGAACGGATAAATGGAACATCCAGGTAAAAAACGCTTCCTATAATGCCAATGGCAAATGGTGCTTCTTCGCAAGACCTGTAAGGCAACTCATTCCAACCTACCCATAGAATTGAACATTGAAATCAGTCGCTGAAACATTAATATCAGTTGCAGTGCAGAGTCTTGTGCTCGTGACGGTACTGTTGAGTGTAATCAATAGTTGAAGCCTTTCCTATAGTAAGTGTGGCACAGAGGTGGTATCACAGCAAGAACACGCCAGGGTTTCGATCCTGACATTCCAGAGGCATGTATACTAGTAGTTGGTAAAGAGACCCTGATAATGAATAGACATGAACAAGGATACGAAAGGGGGTGTGGAGGTGGTATCACAGCAAGAAAACGTCAATGTTTCGATCCTGACATTCCGGTGAGCTGTATAGTAGGTACTCAGACCATGATAATGAATACACATCTCTATACATGACCAGGGGTACGAAAGAGGATGTGGACGTGGTATCACAGAAAGAAGACATCAGGGTTTCGATCTTGACATCCCGGTAACCTGTATAATAGGTACTGAGACCATGGCAGAATAGGGTTGGGTAGAGAGTATCCGCAACAGTAGAGAATATTTGAAATTGCACAGCAAAAAGAAATAGTTAGCTGTTCTGTTCCAGGATCAGACAGGATCCTGGCAGGACGCTTTCACCTCGAATGTCCTGGTTTATTTTTTAACATTCACGGTAGATGTCCTGGCCCGGACACGTAACCGGACACCTAAACTATGCTGTGTTCTCGAGGACAAAATGAGAAATTTAATATATGATATTATGTCGTCATGACAGTACGCTGTTAGGTTTAAAGATCAAGAGACAAGGAGACCGTGTGTAAACTTCCTAGTAGAAAATCGCTATCCGCGATTACAATGTTATTTTTTCTGTAGTGATAGTTGTACCTCATATGTCGAGGGTCTCTGTCTGAGTGAATGAAGGTTCTATTCTGTTCTATTATGAACGACTTAGTTTCAAATGTAATTTCGATATGGTAAACCCCATATTGCAGATTTTCGGTAGGTTGCAGAGTAATTTCAGGTGAGGGTTCCTGATAAGAACTGTTCTCAACACATATTTCCTGTGATTGTACCAACACAGATTTATCTATGATATCTCTTGGAGATAATATATCCTTATTACCGCAATGAGATTTCGTGCAGTTCCGCTACGAAGTAATTCGTGACCATTCCTGTCATTGGAATATCCTTGGCTAATGATTGCCTAAGAAAGCTGTGAGAACAATTACTTCTACACGTGAAGCATCACTTTCCATTAAGAATATTTTATCTCAGTAGAATGGAAGCTATATTGCTAAGTAGAGAATGATGTTTTCATGACGGTAGGGAACGTTAAGTGCCATGCCAGGCGTGGACCATGTCAGATGTGACATTTGTATTCAACGCCAGGCGTGGACATTTTCCGTTAACGTCAATCGTGCACATTTGTCACCAACGCTATGCGTGGATAGTTTGCGATAAATGGCAGGCTTTGACAGGTTCGATTAACGCCATGCCTGGACATCTATCAACAACGTCAAGCGAGGGCATTTGTGATCAACGCCAGGCTGGGACAGTTCTGCTTAACGCCAAGCGTGAGCATTAGCAATGAACGGCAGACATGGACATTTACCATGAACGTCAAGCGTGGACATTTGCAATGAATGCCATTTGTGGATATTTGCGATCAACGCCAGGATAGGACACTTTCGCTCTTGAACAGTCGTGGACATTTACCACCAACGTCGTGCGTGAACATTCGCGATCAACGCCAGGCCTGGACATTTTCAATCAACGTCAAGTGTGGACATTTGGGATCAACGCCAGGCATGGACAGTTCTGCTAAACGCCAAGCGTGAACAATTGCGATCAACGGCAGCCCTTGGCCCATATTCTCGAACTTGGTAAGTCCTAAGAAGTTCGTAAGTACTAAGCATTGACATAACTGGTTTTCTCTAATGTCAATTTTAAATAGATCTTTTCTGACTAAGAATTTCTGAAGTTACGGAGTTTCGAGAATATTGGACCTGGACATTTATCATCAGCGTCAAGTGGGAACGTTTGCGATCAATGTCATTTGTGGACATTTGCGATCAACGTCATTTGTGGAAATTTACGATCAACGCCAGGCATGGACAGTTCTGCTAAACTCTAGGCGTGAACAATTGCGATCAACGGCAGGCGTGGGCCCGTATTCTCGAACTTCGTAAGTCCTAAGAAGTTCGTAAGTACTAAGAATTTGCCTAACTGGTTTTCTGCTAATGTCAATTTTTAATAGATCTTTTTTGACTAAGAAGTTCTTAAATTACGGAGTTTAGAGAATACCGGACCTGGACATTTATCATCAACGTCAAGCGGGGACGTTTGCGATCAATGTAATTTGTGGGCATTTGCGATCAACGGAAATCAACATAAATAGTTTTGCTCAGCTCCAACTGTGAATAGCTCCGCTCAACGCCAGATGTGGAC
The DNA here is from genome assembly GCA_032361225.1 of Lepetodrilus schrolli. Lineage (NCBI taxonomy): Eukaryota > Metazoa > Mollusca > Gastropoda > Lepetellida > Lepetodrilidae > Lepetodrilus > Lepetodrilus schrolli. Next base: position 5,584 of record JAUTBT010002413.1, on the reverse strand, counting down.
ATTTCCCTTTGACCAGTCGTGGACATTTGCGATAAACACAAGTCAGGGGTAGTTTCGCTCAACTCCATCTGCGAACAGCTCCACTCAATGCCAGGCGTGGACAGTTTCGTTCTTGACCAAGGGTGGACATTTACCATCGATGCCAGCATGGACAGTTTTTCATCGACGACAACCTTGAACAGACTGCGATCAACGCCAAGCGTGGACAATTTCAAGCATGTATTCTAGAGTTGGTCCTAGAAACACATTAACTTTTAACGAATACCCCTACTCCATGACAATGGTTTGAGTGTGCACACTATATGGGCCAGGGTCACATTGATGAAGAGCTTGTAAAAACGTCATAGCACTTTCAGTTAGCACTTGTAATATTCATAATACCTTACAAGCTGCAGCAGCTTTTCAAAGTAAGTCCAAAAACACGTATTAATTTCAGTTGAAAGCAAAAGGACAAGGTACCAAGGTGCATACGAACGCATTGCCCCGGAGGGGGTTAAAATCTTGACGAGAACTGCTACAAATATGGATTACGTCAAACCAGGATGTTCCTGCAATCTGCAGAATGTGTTGTCCGTCAACTCACATCCCTGCAATTGTCTTTCGGCAGTAAGGAAATTGACTCTTATAACTCGCAAAGCCCCTCGTGTCAATGAGGATGGAGTTTTCACTAATTACTAGTGTGGGCGGTATCAGGGTTTCCACATCTATCTTGCCGTCGGTTTTATTTGTTGCATTGCTCCAGCCACTAGTGAAACCATATATACGACTTCGCCAAAACCATCTAAAATGTTAGATAGGTTTCGACCAGTGTAGGATATGTTTGACATGATACTAATTATCCGGAAAATGTCAGACATAGTTCGTGCACTATGAGATAGTGTAGGACAAATACGGAATCGTGTGTGCTTGTATTTAGTAAATGAAGAACTGTTTCCTTTAGAGTTAGGTAAATGCTAGCTTTACCTTTCTGACGCGATATTGATAGGATGCGATGTCTGTAAGGTGGCAATGCAGTTATCATCCTTGGTCTTGTCAGTGCCAGCCGATGCTCGCAGGTTTACTACAACATTCAGCGCTACGGATGTTACGGGTTTCCTCCTGCCCTAAACTGACAAGTCGTGATATAAGTGAAAGAATCTTGAAAGCGACTTAAAACCCCAATCAAAAATAAATAAATAAATCACCCAAAAAAATGTAATACTGCCTGGATATTCATTATAATATAGCATTACCCAACTAGGCTGAACAAATCGAGCCGAGACTTTATCATGCCTCACGAACAGTTCATGATCCAGTTCGGATCCTGGACACGGGCACATGACTTTGATTGCTGTATGCATTAAATTTCTGCCTTAAAAATGACTGTACACACAATAGCCTCTCTATAGCACGCAGGAAATAGTATGATGTTTATACGTATACATGAAGGTCATTGATGTGATGGTTTGCTAATATAAATATAACGTATTTGTTATCAAACTCATCAATGTATATTAAGATTTTTGTTTTAATATTTTTATTTGTTTCGTCATATTATGTGGATTTTCTTTGTTGTGTCTTTTCAGTTTGTTTTGTCTTTCGTAATTTAGCTTTTTCTCCCTTCATATGGCAAGGAACTTCCTTCGTAAATTATATTCAGAATGATCTAGTTTCGGTTTATATACATCTGTATATGACACTCTCCGTCATCGACTTTGTATTGAGTACGGGCGAGCGTTATATTATACAAATGTAGCGTTCAGAAATAATTTTCAAAATCCACCGAGAACATTATATGGAGATTTTGAACATTGCACATTGAGTAGACAAAGATGGCCGACAAATGTTTTTTGCGGTACATTTGAAGGATTTATTTTGGAAATTACAAAAAGATTCCCGATAAAAAATGTTCTCACGAAAATGTAATAAAACTAAAAGTAGATATTAGTGATTTCTAGAATAATATTTTTGTTTTGGTTCATCGTGCATCCATAGAATGATAGCCGGAAAAAAACACTCGAGAGCTCCCCAAAGGATTCTCGTACGTGCGTACTGAATATTTACAACGACAATCTCTTGAACGTGATATCTCTATCTCTTTGCCGTAAATGGTTGAAAGATTCCCGCAACGACGGTAAACTCTCATAATCACTCACTGTGATTTTCTGTCTATCAAGAACACTCTGGAATGGTGGAATGTGTGGTGTCTGTGGGAGTAACTCACAACGTAGAGGAGGGATACCCGTGATCATGAATAGCCCGTTTACATAGTATTTTTCATTTTGATAGCGGTATGCCTTGAGGAAGCTCTCGTATCTACTACGAGACTATATAGCCCACCTTGCAATAGTACTTGGTCACCATTTCCACAAGACTCTTATATACCAGGCCCCCGTTTCACAACGACATCCTAAATTTAGGAGCTCCTAACTTTATGACCCATTTTATCACCTCCTAAGTTAGATGCCGATTTAAGAAGCGATAAGACTTGTGACGTCGTCGTGAAACACTTGTTACAAGGTGATACCCTTTAGGACTGGTTTCGGAGATCCTAAATAGTTAGGAGGCCGTTGTGAAACGGGGGCCAGGGCTGCGTTCAATGGACAATACATATGCATATGTATTCTATGTAGTACTACATTTCAATATGGGTTTGGACCGTGTAGCGTTTTGTATGAAAACCCAAAGCATGAAGCGGACGCAAACTGATTTCCTGCTATTTTCCTACTAACCCATTCAGCGAATTACTAGATGTAGAGAAAAGTATAGTATTGCAGTGTATTGTATGTATTGTCCATTGAACGTACCCCCTGATGTAGATTCTTTGAAGACGAACATTGATGACAGAGAGGTGTTTTGTCTGGATTGAGATCGTTCCATTGTTGATTTTGGGGGGGCAATGCATTGTTTTGGGGAGGCGGATGGTTTCCTCTTCTCACTAGAACTCTCGAGGTTGTGAATGTACCATCTTTCTTCTGCTTGATTTTCCTCCAGCCATACTGATGTTGAGTCTTATTCACATAGATGATTTTATAAATGACGTAGATGTACTAGATATGTCAAGAATCTTTGTGAGATTTGCTGCTATATATAGTCTATCCCATGGATTTGGTCAGAGCTCGGTCCCCGATTTCTCGGAACAAACCTGAGGTCTTACTGAGTAGGACCTTGGGTCTTACTGAACAGAACAGCAATCTAATTAAGACCTATAATCACTGCAGTACGTTTTTTTTTAATGCGACTAAATCGGCATACTGCAACCATAATAACATTTCTTGACATCGAAATCCAAGTTTTAAATTATCAGCTATACTCTCTTCCTGCTGTGCTATGCAGTCCTCGAAGAAATCACTCGGTCTTACTTTTTGACCCACCTCCCCCTTGGTCTTGCTACAGACACCAAGACCTCGTTCTCATACTTGAATCTTTACTTAATCATCATTCTGGATAATAGTAGACACAGTTCTAATATCCTCATATCTGTATGTAGGTATATCACAATAACATTGCGGGTGGTAGCGCAGTGGTAGAACATTGGACTTCGGAGCCAAAGGTTCCAGGTTCAAATCCCGGCAAATCCCAGCATCAATGTTCGCGAAAGTTACCTTTCTGACGCGATATTGATAGGATGCGCTGTCTGTAGTGTGGCAATGCAGTTATCATCCCTGGTCTTGTCAGTACCAGCCAGTACTCGCAGGTATACTGCAACATTCAGCGCTACGGATGTTGCGGGTTTCCTCCTGCCTTAAACTGACAAGTCGTGATATAAGTTGAAAGCTACTCTAAACCCAAATTCAAAACAAATAATATTTCAAAAACAAATCTCAAGTTATGTATCAAACGCTATTTATACCGCTCTTCCGGTCTCGTTGCCATGGTTTCTTTTGTTCTAAGTGTAGGCGTATATCCTGGTACACCTATAATCACACTATCTACCAATAGTTTGATCTATCCTTACAGCCCTACCGACCATAGGCCGAGAAGATCTGACCATCATCCAACTATCTAAACTGCACTTACTTGAACGTTCGTCAGCTGTTGATACCACGCCATCTTCGGGAGTCCAATCTGTCATTATCCTGTCATTATCCTATGTTACAAAGTTATCAGTAAGTGCAGTTTAGATGGATTAAATGGTCACTATCAAACGATACCAACGTATGTGTGAATGCACGTCATATTTTTCACTTATGCCGATCGCACACTTGACCAACTGTGCTCGTCCCACACTGGTATGACAATCAGAGCTTCTCGGCCTTTACCGACTGCATCCTTGAATGATGGTACCACACTTTAAATGCATACTATCACAGATTTTTATTGCCGCAAATGACCAAATACGAGTTGGAAATGCAGAGTATATGTAATTAGTGTATATATCATCGCATTTGTCACAAAAATGCCTTCCATGTATCTACAGCACAGGGAAATCCCTTGTAAATCGCTACATCAAATAATTCAAATGGCATCTATCTTCGCTGTGAGGAGCTTCTCGCAGCGACATTGAACAGCAATTCAGTCGCACGCTCTGCTGAGGAGCTCAATGACATATATACTTTGTATTTATTGGATCGATCCAATAAATAAAATATAATATGAAAATATTAAAATATTGAAAACTAGTGGGATATGAGGAATATGTAGCTGGGTGCCTAATATACTTGTGTAGACACATCAAATGTACATCAAATGTTTAAGTTCAGTTACCGAAAAATTGGATACTTTTTTTTATTCCTGAGAAAATCTGCCTATAGAAAAGCCACAGGCTTTTTGAACCTTAAAAACAACCCCCCAAAAACACAACCTTATGAGCTCTCAGACAAGTTAATATGATTTACAATATTTGTTTTTATATGCTAATTGTGACCCATGATCTGGTTGGACTTTTAGTTGCCACTTTTTATAGCAGGATTTTATATATCTTCTGCAAATTAATAGCGATCCATAATATATATATAATATCAAGCCAATTCCTGATTCTGTGTCATATTTTCATTCTGTCATGTTTTGCACTTTGTATTTTAGCAATGATCACGTGAAGTTCTTTTGCCTACAAGTGGCTGAACATTACCTCAAGCAGAAGTGAGTACTGTACGCACTGGTACATAAACACATCTCTGGTACATGGAAACACATCTCTGGTACATGGAAACACATCTCTGGTACATGGAAACACATTTGATATCACAGTATAGTCAGGATTTAACATTATTTTATGCTACTATTTATTTGATATTACACGTATGCCAACTGCATATATCTTTGATTTCCATGGTCTGATATAATATAATATAACCTGCTCGTTTTCACCTTGTGTGGTTACATTCTATCATTCCGCAGGTGAAATTATTCCTCTGTTCAACAGATGTACAAAATACTTGTATACCCTAAACCTCGTGATAACAGAATCATATACTATTAGTTGTGTTCAAGACAAATGTTTGTGTAAAGCAACATCATTAATAACCTTGTGCATGTCGAATAACTTCGGAGCCAAAGGTTCCAGGTTCAAATCCCGCCCCGGGGGCCCCGGCATCAATGTTCGCGATAGTTACCTTTCTGACGCGATATTGATAGGATGCGATGTCTGTAGAGTGGCAATGCA
>JAUTBT010002412.1:0-10118 GCA_032361225.1 Lepetodrilus schrolli | reverse complement strand
GTCACTCTGTAGAGTGGCGATATAAGGATTTCTCGTCACTGATATATTCCGCTATCCTACTGCCAAGTATATAATAATAATCTTGGCCCTAAAATAATAGTTATTTTATGTCCTAAAACACATTTCCGCGAAAAAGTCTATAAGTAAAAAATAAAAAATCTAAAATTTACAAAAATAATTTTACAAAATATTTTATGTCCTAAAAAATGTATTTAAAAGGTCTTAAAGGTATACCATTGTATATATTATTTAAATTGTCCTAATGGAGTTGGCGATCCAGCACGGATACAGTACTTGGGTATAATGTTAATTATTATGAAAGCCTGCAGGCAGCCCATTGAAACAATATGAGGCATATTTTCCCCTTTAATGGCTGCCCCCAAGGTGATGTTTCAACACTTTCTTGTAGCAAATGACTATCCGCCTGACAACTAGTTTCAATGCTTTGTTGTTTAGAAAAATAATATTCGCCAGACAACTAGTTTTTATTACTGTGACCTACCAGCAGGTATTCAATACAGTTTCCTATGTCTGGAGGTTTAAGTGGATCATTGATAACACAGCTTGTTGACATTACCCAGGCACAAAGCAAGACGGTTATGCATCTTGAACGTGATACAACCGCCATCTTGAAATAATTCCTCAACCATGCGGGGCTTGAAATTTATGGTGATTAAAAGCTTTATTTATGTTTTGGTAATTGTTTAGGGATAGGGAGTATGTGTTAGGGAAACATTATCAATAGACACTTAGTGTCAGGGAAATGTCAAAAAATGGCAGAATGACTTGGGGAAATTCCCAATGTCACAAATGTTTACAGAATGCCATTAATCTGATTGAAAGTTCAGAAAGTATTGCAAGCACTTTGATTTTATGATGCTAACATGAAACTGGAATTCTGTACCTTAAAAAACCCACCTATGCAATATACATCATAGTAAACTCTAAGCCCATGGTTTCTTGGCTTCTCCTTGAAAAAAATAACATTTTCCAGAAAACCTTTCAGACCTCATCAGTAGGTATTCATTAACCCTCTCCCTCCCGGAATAATCTCAATCTCTGCACTGTGGCATCTGTCATTGTCACTAGGATGAAGAGGGTTAAAAGTTGCCATCAGAAGCTGGAGTTTATACCTGATGTCTGAGAAGACTTGTGTTAAACCCTGGATGAGGACTGTGTGGAGTCTGCTAGACATCTCTTCTTTTGTACCACGATAAACGGATATATTAACCACATTGTCCTCGAAATGTCCCATCTGTCCCACCCTATGGTTTACTGGCCTGTCGCAGCAGCTCGGAAATGCTCTAGGGACGTGTGTATATGTGATAGAATCGCTACATATTTGATGACAATGATCATAGGTTAGCAAGCGCATGATATCGGAATTATGGAAATTGGCAGGGCTGGGAGATATCCGGTCCAAGGATGTCTGGGGATGTTGTCTTCCATCTCTGGGTGGGTTGGAGGCTGCTATGGCTTAGTAGGAAGCATAGCCTGAGGGTGGGTGGGTGGAGTGGTAAGGCTAATTTTGGGACATTGTGATTAATTATGCATAATTGCCGTTTGTTTTTGATCATTGCTGAATTTTTTTGGTTAAATGGTGTTGAATAATCATTGTTACTCATTTATGATATTTCTAGCAATTTGATTGGTCGAGAAATAAAATCTGTTGGCGATATCTCCCTCCTGTAGCCCGTCATCAATGTTCGCGAGAGTTACCTTCCGACACAATCACGATAGTATGCGCTATCTGTACCGTTGCAATGCAGTTGTCATCCATGGTCTGTCAGTACCAGGTGGTGCTCGCATGTCAGTACCAGGTGGTGCTCGCAGGTTTACTGCAACATTCAGCGCTATGGTTTCCTCCTGGCATAAACTGACAAGCCATGATATAAGTGAAAGAATCTTGAAAGTGGCTCTAAACCCCAATGTCTTAACCTTTTCTCAGCTCTAGGCAATCAGAGTTGCCACATATAGCAGCATCTTACAATTAATCCAGCATAATCTTTTTTTGCATTTTATCCAAAGGCATTAAGTGGTGTATCAAAATGTTTTAAAAAACTTCCAGTATTAAAAGTCCTGAATCCTGACTTCCATTTACTCCAAGGTGACAATTTGTAGAGCAAAATCAGCTCTTGCTTCTCCCAAGGATGCTGTGGAAATGAAATTTGACAAGAAGTTAACCCCGACTGTGAAAGCTAATTGTCAAACATGGTGGAACATCCTGTGCCCTAGGCCTCGGTTTATTGGTTTACGCTTCGACCAATGGGAGCCCGGCAGGGATGTGCTTAGTAACGTTAAACATCCATTGAAGACAGGAAAGAGAACGGTTGGAAGTTGGTGGTTACCAAATTGATTAATCAATGTTCATAGACATGGAGCCCCATTTAGGCTTAGAAAGAGACCTGACTGGAGGGGGGTGTTGACTCAAATCTCTGTGTGTGTGTGTGTGTGTGTGTGTGTGTGTGTGTGTGTGTGTGAGTGTGTGTGTGTGAGTGAGTGTGTGAGTGTGAGAGAGAGAGAGAGAGTGAGAGTGAGAGTGAGAGTTCCTTAAGTCCCTTTTCAACTGCATACTTCTATGGGGTTGCCGGTGGGAAGGAAATGGTTAATAGCACGTAGGCCAATGTCCGTTGTTTATTTGTTTGTTTGCTTGTTAGTTTGATTGTTTTTATTTACTTGTGTATTTAATTTTTTGAATATATTATTTATTTATTTATTTATTTATTTATTTATTCATTCACTCATTTTGATTTATTCATTCTTTTCACCATAATAAAAAGCAAAATAATAAATAAATAAAATTCTCCATGCTGGATGAATTAAAAAAATATCTTCTATGGCACTTCCAGTTGCCTCCAGCACAGAGAAGGTTAACTTGTAATGACAGGATGTGGTAAATATATGTAGGATACGTGGTAATCACGCTAATAGGTTGTAAATAATTCCGACTTAATTGACAATAGCCGACATTGATGATCAAAACACACAAGATGAGGAATGATTGTACTGGTGGAATTAGTCAAATGCAAACGGCAATTAGCTTGTAATTGTGTATCATTGATTATTCAAGACCAGAGTTCTCGCATGGAAATCTGCTTATTTGCTGAATGTGAATCTCTCCCAGAAGAAGGGAGGTAATTGAATTGAGTGATGGGGGGGGGACTGTTGACTGACAAGAGCTTCAGAGGGGCAATGTCAGTGCCAAGTGTTGAAGGTCAACCAGGGCCATGTCTGACAAAGGATTAATGTCGTCGTTGACTGTGGTTTCACGATGGAGGTTAAAAAGAGAGTGGTCCTAATGTTTAGTATTGTCTGCTAGTAGGTGGCGTTGTGATGATATTGCATTGTCCTGAAGGTTTGGCATTGTCCTTATGGTATAGCATTGTCCTGATAGTATAGCATTGTCCTGTATAGCATTGTCCTGATGGTATAACATTGCCCTGATGGCATGGCATTGTCCTAATTGTATAGCATTGTCCTAATGGTATAGCGTTTTCCTGATGGTATAGCATTGCACTAATTGTATAGCATTGTCCTGATATAGCAGCATTGTCATGATGGTATAGCATTGTCCTGATGGCATGGCATTGTCCTAATTGTATAGCGTTGTCCTGATGGTATAGCATTGTCATGATGGTATAGCGTTTTCCTGATGGTATAGCATTGCGCTAATTGTATAACATTGTCCTGATATAGCATTGTCCTGATGGTATAGTATTGTCCTGATGGAATGGCATTGTTGTGATGGTATAGCATCGTCTAATGGAGTGGAAGGTGGGTCCTGGTGGTATACCAGTGTTTACTAGAAAGTGGTCCTGCATGGTGCCAGTGTTGGGGACATAGGGATCTAAAACATCATTGGACCTACCAAAAGAACTGGGTGTAAATTTACAGTTTGGTGCATGTTGTTTTCAAGATTATTCATTGAAAATTGATGGCTGGATAGGTTGTATATTGTGTGGAGAGTTTGGAAGCGCATTTTAATGAGCGTTTAGATCAAATTTTGTGATGATGCTTTTTAATTGTTTCATGAATTGATTGTTGCGTCTTCACTGCACAATTTCTTGTAAACGTCACTTATTATTGTTTGTTTTTATTCATACAAAATACTACAATAACATTTGTCGAAAGTGCCATATTTTGGAACGACGATTTTCTAAAAGAAATACAAGTTCTTCATCATCCCAGTATACACCACTATCTACATCACAATCAGAATCATCACTGTCGCTCAATAATAATGACATCTCCCCAACCCTGATCACATGACCACCAGAGCTACCAAAGTAGCCACGAAGACATCAGACATCTCCACCAGAACCTAATTGGTCTGCTCAGCTGTTATATACCTTGCCAGGATGTTATGTGGACAGTAGTTAGTCCACACTCACTGTCAGTCCTTCATGGCAAGCCTTAAAACAAGTCTCTGAAGTTAATGACTAGAAGCTTGGCATGATCTGTGAGAAGGAGGGAGAAAAATAGGGGGAGGGGGAGAGAGAAACATACCGTAATTACCCTAATAATTTGAACTCTCCAATAGTTTGAACAACTAAATTAATCGCCAAAAATAAAAAAATCCTACCCTAAAAATATGAACGACCACTTTAAAAAAAATTAAATCGTAATTTTCTAATTAATCGAATACAATAATTTTTACAATTATTTTTTATTTAATTTAAAAAAAATCATTTACATCCATATTTTGGACTTTAATTTGGTTGTACCTAAATTATATGAGCACAGATTATTTAAAATTTTCATATTTTTCTAATAATTCCAACAGCTACAAATTTAATTATTTTCTCCTGTTCAATTTATTATGGTAATTATGGTAGAGAGAGAGAGAAGAGAGAGAGAGAATAGCATTATCATCAACCAAATGAAGCTGGTGGATATTATCAGTCCAGTGTGGTTAATACCTCTCCAGCGTTCATTAAGCCGTATTAGTCCTTTGTGACGAAAATCAATCGGCAGCTCCGAGTCCCTTTGTCGTCGCGGTGTTCTTCCATTGATTATCTCCCTGTGTACACCTTGCACCAACTTCCTGCAGGAAATTTGGCCAGCGCTGATTGCCGTTGTTGTAGCCACTTATCACATGGACTTAGATCATCGCGAGAACCATCACGCCAGCCATTGCACGGCATTGTTTGCATGGATGTTCAATGCGTGAATCTGTTTGTTTATTTATGTATGAATTATGTACAAATATTGCTATCTGTTTTTTTACGTTATTTTGTTTTGTTTTGTTTGCTGGTGTTTTAGGCTTATTTTATCCATCAAAGTTCAAATAAAATACAAAAACTGGAATTATTAGAATTACTATAAATTATGAATGTTTTTCTTATGATATATGTATTATATTTATTAATAAGTAATACCATGGTAATGTGATATTGCTGAAATAATATAATAATTAGTTTAGTATTTCACAAATTATGATAGTTTTGAAAGACAATTTTGGACAGAATTGGATATATGTAGACATGGAAATAGCATTGAAATGGTGGTGAAAATATGTTGAAATGCCATTGAAATTGTGTTCAAAACCATTGACCATTGAAGTAGTGTTTACACCTGCATTAAAATTGTATAAATTTCAAATACAATTGAAAATGTTCACAATAACATTAAAATAGTGTGCAAAACTGAATTGAAGTTTTGTTTGAAATGGCACTAAACCCTAAATCATTCCCTGCTATTTTCTTGGCACAGTACTGTTTTTTCATCATCAAACCTGAAACGGAACACAAAAACTGGAATTAGAAGAATTACTGTAAATTTTATTTATTTACAGAAAACATAGCTCCTGGTGTGTTTTGTCTCTTTTCAAACAGAGATCCAGAGTGATACTAGAGTACACTGATCTTTTCCTGTATAACAATAACAATAACAATAACAGCACAGACAGCAATATTGCTGGGTTTTTGAAGCGGCACAGGCTAAGATAATAATGTGTCTGGTTTCCGTGGTAACATCCTTCCTCCATTGAAGCAGATACTCAGGAATCTATTGGCCTCCCATTTTGTCAGCTGGTCTACATTAGACAATGCAGGAGCCAGTACTTATCCCTGTCTGAGTCCACAGATATGATATACTGGTGTTCATATGGTGTTATACCTCACTGTTGTACATCACAGAGATTCTTCCCTGTGTTTGACCCCAGTTATAATATATGTTGGTGTTATGGTGTTATTAATATGAAACAAAAATACAAAAATAAAGTATAATATGGAAATATTGAAAACTAGTGGGGCATGCAGAAAATGTAGCTTGTTGCCCAATATACTTGTGTAGACAAATTAAATGTATATAATTTCAGGTAAAATACAAACCGTAATTGTCAACAAACCGTAATTGCATGCCTTTAAATAATTACAAATTATTATAACTATTATAACTCCTTATTCAAGCTATTTGTGTTGAACATGGCTATGTCAATAGTCTATGTGCGAACTCATAACAGAATATTATCACTGACACAGAGAATGGGGATTCTTTGAGAATATGTTGGAGTTAGCTCCCCTGTCACAAGATTTGACATTTTATGGATTTGATCAATATGAGCTTGTGTCGGTTTTGAAGATGAGGTATTGATCTACTGCTAGCTTCACTGACCAAGATCGGCTTTTAGAATATAAGCCATTTGATAATAATAGGGATGTTTACATTGACAGTGACGTAACGATTTCAGAATGAATTTAATGAAAGGATTTGTGACATTTGTTTCAGTTGGGCGACATTATTTTTGAAAGTGAAGCAGCACATCTTTTTCATACTTTTCATGATATATTTCATGATATAATCTATTATTAGCTTTATCCAATATTTAAGGGTGAAATATTAATTACTAATTTAGATATGCCTTCTGAAATTGGCTGAGGAATGTCTATTATGAAAATTGCAATTCAGAAATATTTATTCGCTAAATGCAATTATAATTTAATGAATTCTATCTGTAAATAAGTTATCCAAAGGTGCACATTTTTCTCATTACTTATAAGCGTATAGGCTAAAATTAAATATATATATTTTTGGAAGTGCAATATGGCCTCAGGAATGATAGGCATTTTCAATAGTAGAATATCAGAAATATATAGGTTTCTAAATACCGGATACACGGCTCATAATTACTGGTGTTATGTTATCGTTGTTCAGGTAGTCATGGAATGTTTGTAACTGGAAGTACATAATACATTACATGGATCTGAAATGGTAGACCTGCGTTCTAGTATTTTACCACTAAGTCGAGGTGAATTGGAGCAGCAATAATCTATTGTGTTGTACACTGTCACGATCGATTGTCAATTGTCAATTTTGCAGGTAGAATGTGAGGTGGGGGGTGGAGTGGGGTGTTAGGTGGTTGGGTGACTATAAGGCTGCAATGTGTGTGTGTGTGTGTGTGTGGGGGGGGGGGGGGCATGTATTCAGTTACATATTGAGGATCATCTCTCACAGGTGTTGCCGGATCAGTCTACATGTTTATTAATAATACACCTGCTGCATGTCTCCAAGGCATATGCATGGTTGCCATGTGGGCTTGATTGCTATATGTTGAACGCCATTTTACACATACACTTATTACACATAGATAGACGGTTCATGATTTATTGACAGAATTTATAATAGCATGATAACATTTGGTATTGTCACTTAATGCATTCTGTGTTGAAACTAATAAAGTTATTATAATATATTAGGTTGTTCATTCAATGTTGAAACTGGTATAAAAAAAACTATATACATTTTTTACTTTGTTTTAATTTTGAGGCTGGTTGTATTGGAAACTGCATTGATTCTTCTTTAATAGTCAAATAATCTTGGAAGTGTCTCTAAACCCACATTAAAATAAAATAATAAGAATATTAATAATTATATGGTTTTCATGTCAGACTGGCAATCTGGTTTTATTATCGGTCACAATATTCAAGAGAACATTTTAGGAAAAATATTTGTTGGATATTTTCAAATACATTAACATAAATATAATTGTAGCAATCTTTTGTGGATAATTAAAACATTAATTTTGTATTGATATCTATATTTAATAATATGCCCTTCTCTACCATATTTTCTTCTGTATTTAACTGTATTTAACAAACAAGATGAAGGAGAATAAATAATCTATTTTGAGGGTTAATCAAACATTTGTATCACGAACTGCCACGGGCAGTTGGAAATTCAAAATATGTAACTTGAATTTATATTGCCTCAAATTGTGCCTTTTATTCAGAGACAATAATATATGATCTGATGATAACCAATATTGATATATACCATAATACACTACAGCATCATTGTGCTATTTAGTGGGTATTCTTAGTGAAAGAAGATTATCAATATACATTAAGTAAACTGAGTAATCATTTCTGTTATTGAGAGTCCGTCACACATGGGTATTCAATTCTTCTATTTTATAGCTCCTGTATGAAATATATTGAGATCTACAATTTGTTAGATTCCCGCGATCGAGGAGATGAAAGGCGCTATTGAATACGACACGGCATGTGCATGTATTTGTTGACCGCGATGAATAGCAATGAACACAGTGTGAAGTGAACTCAGGAGCAGGTTATTCCCTATTCCTTGTTTGAAATTGTCGTGTTTATGACCAGGCATGGCCCTTTAACCCTCTCCATGCTATAGGCAACTGGAGATGCCCTAAAAGCTGTGCCTGTGCCTAATCCAGTAGGGAGAGGGTTAAGACATTCAGGGGTGTAGTTCAATCTTCATCTTTGGAGATAGTTTCCTCACAAGTCAGGCTGAAAGTGTTTTGTTGATAATCATGGACATTTTCGAATAAATATTTATTAGATGGTGTTAGAATTATGGAAATTTATCTTTTAATTGGAGATTTTTATAAATTCGCTGTTGACATAGAGATGTTGTTTATTTCTATTCCATAATGCCAGGTTAATTCTATATTTATTAATTGTTTATATATTGGCAGAAAATACATTGTAACAGGATAATGTCAGTTGTGCAACATTACCTTAGAGTGCATATTTTATAAACCCCCGGAGCTTCAATATGTGAAATTTGATAGTATAAATTTGTTTTATCAATCGATTTACCTTTGCAATACAATGTACTCTTACATGATGTTTGGAATTGATCGAAATAAGATTAGAAGTTTTACAGTACTCGTACATATGCAAGGTTTTGTTAAAAATATTGGAATTGATCGAAATATGATTAGTTTAACAATATCTAATGTCATTCTAACCTGAGCTCTAGTAATGTTGGTGTTGTTTTATGTACAACTGACCCCTAACCCTTAACCCTAAACCTCTGACTTTGCACTTTGTCTCTCACGTATTTGAGTTTTTCTTCTGTGATGCAATCACTTAACATTCATTGCATCAGACGTTTTTACAAAGCAAGCTTTAATCAAAATAGACTGAGACTTTATTATTATTATTTATATTATTATAACTTCTATTTTTATTATCATGATTTTTATTATTATAATATAGTTATTGTTTTATAATAATAATTATTATTAAGTTATTATCATGACTATTATTATTATAATATAGTTATTATTTTATAATTATTATTATTATTAATTATCATTATTATTATTATTATTATTATTATTATTAAATAATGGATGAAACAGTACTTAATATTAACTAGTGGTGGATTAGCATTTGAACACATTTTCAGAATGGAATGCCAATATAAAAATGTAGTCTGCAGAATATCTGGAGGGGTAGGGGGATGGGGTGGGAATGAAGGTTTGGAATGAGGGGTGATGGGAGTTTTCCTAGGGGGTGGCAGGATAATTTAATGGCTGGCAGATTGAACCACAAGCCAAAGTTTAAGTTATGGCAGGCAGCAAATTAGTTTTCTGATGCAATCGTGTTAGAATGAAATGTCTGTACTGTTGCAATGTAGTTTGTATTTATATAAAATATGCATTTTTGAATCGTACAGTTTTTGGAGAAAAAAAACATTTGGGAATGAGATATCAAGCATAGAAAATTGTGTGTGCTGCGGGTAACTGAACACTCAGTTTCAATTGAGATGTGGGTAACTGCATGCCTTTCTGACGCGATATTGATAGGATGCGATGTCTGTAGAGTGGCAATGCAGTTATCATCCTTGGTCTTGTCAGT
>JAUTBT010002411.1:0-10118 GCA_032361225.1 Lepetodrilus schrolli | reverse complement strand
CGGACGTGGAGCTAGTGAAAACCCGTACCCCCCGAAATACGCGCTGGTAACTAATAGTATTCCTTGTCCATAATAGTCTAACATAAAACATCGTGTATTATCCTATACTATTACAGCATCTTAGTAAGACATACACTTTCACCTCTTTGATGTTTAATTTCAAGTGAATTTATATTAAATTCATAAAGCAGATGTACTTTAAATAACATTAATATTCACTATGTAAAACTGAACAATAGACATGTGTAATACATAATGATCCTATGATTAAAATACCTACTGTCTGTGTGGCGCACACACACACCCATATGTATAGCCATGTTGCCAGGCTGATGTTGGCAAAACGTGCCAGGTTCACAGTATCTGAACGATTCACTGACGACACATATCTCTCCCGTATATATGCCCTGAAAATATATTATGTACACTTTCAAGTTTTGTTTAACAGCATCCACAGCAAAACAAGCAGTCCTGTTCCAGAATCATAACAAAATCCTAACAAAATCCAAACAGGATCCTGGAAGGACACTTTCACCTCGGCTGTCGTGGTTCATTTTAGAGCATTCATGTTGGGTGACCCGGGCAGCTAATTGTCTTTTTGGTCGCTGTGATCTATATCATATGGTTGCACCATTGGCACCGATGTCAAACTATAACTCACTCACACTCAATTTTTTATTAAAGTAATTTATCGGTGCCGATGGCGCAACCATGGATACCAATGCGACATTAGAGCCGACACGGATGAATAAATTGCCCTTTTTGTACCCTTTATTAAATCACAGAAAATAGAACAGCCATCATCCATCGATCTTCGCGCGATCTTACGATGTATTGATGACACAGCGCAAATGGTCCATCGGACAATTACATTCACTGCAGCGCAAATGGTCCATCGGACAATTACATTAACTGATTCATGACCGTGTGCCCAATAGCAGTTGTTCAAGGACGGAAGTTGCAGCGTGATGGAAACTGACCATCCGTAGGACATTCTCGAGCAGTTGCATATTGTATAGGCCACGTGGTCTAACTCGCATGAATAGCTCGGAGTTCTCACTTCCCTAGGGGAGATGGGGCAGATGTATTTGTCAATGTTCTGCATCACCATTTCTATTTTATTTAAAACTTGTTGGCATGGTTTTCATGCATATTTTCTTTTTTTTGCATCCGTAGTTGGTAATTATTTTATCAAATAACATTGTAGTCGCGTATGGGTGAAGTGTTCCCGCTGCGACGCAAAGCACTAATTCATTCATTCATTCATTAACATCACCATTTCTATTCTATTTACAACCTTTTGGCATGGTTTTTCATCATCATCATCATCATTAATAATGTTATGAATAGTTTGAGACGTAAACTGTATTTCACAGTCATATTAATACACGACAAGAGAAAACACTTCGTTGGTCACAGTGCCCACTTGTGCAGCTACTGAATGAATCTTGCAGTTCTTTCACCGGCATGTTTTAGTTTGTATTGTTTTGTTTTACATCATAACGAGATCTAATTAATTGTTAAACAGTTCTCTGGTATTCACCCAAATAACGATAATTAATGTAGAGCTCGTAGAGTCGTACGTAACTTTACCGGAAGCTACGACTCTCCAGTTCTCTGGAATGCTGCCATGGTCTGTAAATCGTACACATGTAACACTTACCGTTAACGGCGGCGTCGTTGTCGTTGGAAAAGGGGTCGTCGTAGTTGCTGAATCAACGATATAATACATAACAAAATAGTGTCGAAGATCCCATGTCGACTTAAAAATTCAGTAAATATCAAGGAATTGCTGACATTATTTTCATTTTCATTTATTTTTTAATTGGGGTTTAGAGTCGCTTTCAAGATTCTCTCACTTATATCACGACTTGTCAGTCAGGAGGAAACCCGCAACATTCGTAGCGCTGAATGTTGCAGTAATCCTTCGAGCACCGGCTGGTACTGACAAGACCAAGGATGATAACTGCATTGCCACTCTACAGACATCGCATCCTATCAATATCGCGTCAGAAAGGTAACTTTCGCAAACATTGATGTCAGGACCCCGGGGCGGGATTTTAACCTGGAATTTTGGCTCCGAAGTCCATCTGTCCTACCACTGCGCTACCACCCGCCCCTATGAATACCTGTACGGTTGTATGCACATATTATATTTGCTGTAGGTCGTGGATAATTGTGTATGATAAATGAAGAGAATTCTTCTTTCTGTTTAATAACTTACATGAAAAGAATAGCAACTCTTGCCACATTCAGACATCCGGAAATTCAGTTACTTATTTGATTTTACCGGAAACGCAACCGTCCGGATAACCGGGGTTTTGACCGTAACAAATGGAAACGAGATGCTATCATACATCAAGAACATTAAACATCTTGAATTGGGTGTCCAGTACAGGAAGCCTTCAGGACAAAAGCACTTATGTTTTGTATTTTCTTTTAAAATTATTATTTAAACACACGTACATTTAAATCTTGGAGCAATAAATAGGACATTTGATGGGATGTAAAACCCAAATATCGAGCAATATTCGATGATCATAGTAAGACCTACTATACGTGTAGCGCACACATGTCCCCAGGTGATGTGGCAGGGCGCCATGCTGATGCTGACAAGTCAGCCCAGGTTCACAGTATCCGAAGGGTTCATTGGCGACACATATATCGCCTAAAGCCTGAAAATATGTGTGCACATAATTATGACGATTTTTCAATACAAGACGAACATTAATCAATTATGGGTTGTTGCTTCTTTTTTTTTACCTCGCCGTCTGGTCGGGCAAGAAATTAATTTCATCAAAGACCGCCGTCCGACCAATAGAACTAGGCATTGTAAATGACGTTATATCTCTCAAATTTAAATATGGATAATAGATACTAGTAATATATCATTTTAAATTATTATTTAACAGCTTCACAATACAGTTGAAAATGCTATATGGAATGCAATTCAAAATTTGTTTTCTCCCGGTCCAAAACAATGTTCACCCGGTAAAGTAATTAAAGTATACGTACACCGCCTCCCAGTCTCGTCGTTGTATCATAAAGGAAGGCTCCTGTGGTAGAGATCCAGCCAACGACCACGGCAAGTAGGAGCATATTGTAGAAATGTCAGTTTATAGAACGTTGAATCGTGTATATTATGTCACGAAGACTGTACATAGATAAGGACAGTCAGGTCGATGGCACCATTATTGTAGTTGAGATAAAACTCAGTATATGTATACTTGAACCTACTACACTACGAAAAACAATGCAATAATCGTTATTTAGTCCTTGTTAAAGAAGTTGGTGACATATTGTTTTCCAGTTTAAAAAAAAATATATATTATCACACACACACACACACACACACACACACACACACACACACACACACACATACACACACGCACACACACGCACGCACACACACACACGCACACACACACACATTCAAAATAAATTAAAACCCAATGTCTTTGACGAAGACTAAATACTAGTATTCGTATACTTCCAACTACTTTCTGTGCGTGTAGTGCAATATACCGCTAAGTCATTAATTATTTCGCTAACAATGCAATATATGTACAACGCAGATGCATTAATATCAGTTTATAGAAATCAGACGATTTTACCGAAGACTGTACATAGATAAGGACAGGCATGTGTGCCGATCTCACGAAAATTGTAGTTGAGATAAAACTCAGTATACTTGAACCTACTACACGGCGAAAAATAATTCAATAATCGTTATTTAGTGCTTGTTAAAGAAGTTGGTGGCATATTGTTTTCGACACACACACACACACACACACACACACACACACACACACACACACACATTCAAAAGAAATTGAAACCCAACGACTAAATAGTAGTAATCGTATACTTCCGACTACTTTCTGTGTGTGTAGTGCAATATACTGTCATTAATTACTTCGCCAACAATGCAATATTGCTGTAGTGTAGTATGATGACATGACTTGACTACGACTACTACTGCTGTAGTGTAGTATGATGACATGACTACTACTGCTGTAGTGTAGTATCATAATACGGCAACCACCATTGCAAATCAGAATACTGACATAGCTAGAGTGATGCTGCAGTATGATGACATGGCTACTTAGTACGATGTCATGGCTACCGGTAGCCGATATGGCTGGTATCGGGTAATACCACTGTAGAGACTACCAATAAATGTTATATGGACAAAAGTACAGCAGTAATAAATAGTTATTGTTGTCAGTCCAAACAGCCTCTGGGCTAGAGGTTCAGTGTTTTAATGGGCTTCGCCGCTGAGAAATCCGCTAGGTGGCGCACGTACGTTACTGGTCCTACTTGATGCTAAGTCACTATGGCGGCTTCATACAAAACGTGGAGTGTCGCGCAGTTTAAAGGCCGACCTTGTCCGTCGTCTAGCTGTGACAAGTGGCAGGAAGAGAGATTTGGTGGAAAGGTATACTATTGTTTTCATATTTAGTTTTATCTAGTATATCACTATGCAATCAGAGAAATACAGCCGATTTTATGGGAAGCTTCAAGCACAATTTTCGGAAATATTATGTCTCTAGACCTAAAATTCTAAATGCTTTTAAATACCTATCAATAATATACGGTAATAGTCTATAGTATAAAATGGTGTAGGCCCGGGATTCCGACACTAGGTATGAAATATACACAAATAAATCCCGGGACGCCGACATCCTTTTTTCGTTTGATACATGCCGCAGCGATACATTGTTGTTATGGACATAAAGAGAATGTAAACGTAATGTGGTTATATTAGCTAAATTATATTAATTATATTAAATAATCCTCTGAAAACTAGTAAATTAAACATATCGTACGTTGTACTTATCCTCGTAAATTTGATAATCTTAACGGGTGTATTTCTCTTTAGATTCGGAAATCCGTTACGGACACTAAGCATCTAGCTGCAACAACTACTGCATCGATGCCATCCCTGTAAAAGGAGGAAGTAAACAAGCTACGGGGTGACGGTCATTGTGTATTGTATATAGAATACAACTGCATTATATTTATAGGAGTTTTAAAATAGTTTTTATTGACGTATTTTCCGATGGCAGCGGGTGTTTCATAAACTTTCAAGCTTGTGAACTAATCTGTCCTGTCGTTTACATAATAAGATAGTAAAATCATAATCCTCTAACGTCCAATGCTAACCATAAGCTGTACATTTGTTGGTACAATCATTATATATTGCAACATTTGGCACATGTTGGATACTTGTGAGCTCCTTAGGGCCGCTTTCAGGATTCTTTCACTTATATCACGGCTTGTCAGTTTAGGGCAGGATGAAACCCGCAACATTCGTCGTGCAGACAACGCATACTATCAATATCGCGTCAGAAAGGGAACTTTCGCGAACATTGTAGACAAAGAAATCACGATAGACTACTACAATATATACATATTGCTACTCATTGTAAAGAAAAATTAAAAGTTGTGTCTACATATATACATTTTTATTCATGTAAAATGAACAAGTCTAAAAGTAAAATATAATGCTTGAGTGAATAATAATCTAAACATGATGTATTAGTACTATAAGTGTATGAAAATAATATTAGCAAGTATCAAATCGTTTAACAATTAATAATCACTTTACGAATGGACGGAAACAGAAACATCAACAATATACAGTTCACAACAATAATTCTTAGACCGTCACCAGTCCAAAATGTGCAATGCTTTTGCTACAAGGAACCAGAATATAGACAGCTACTCCTTAAAGCCTTTATTTGATTGGTTGGTTATTATCTCGCTATTGCATCACTCAGAGTTCATAGAAAGGTCATGATAGCAACTTGAACCTTAGAGTACATGAAACAAATACTTTACAAAGATTGTCCACAGTGAATCATGGCAGCCTTATGAGACCGTAAAAAATGTGTCAACTGTTCAATGGATGCACACCATTCCTCAATCATTTCGCAATGGCATAACCATTAGAATCCAGCGAGTAATTTATGGAATGTTAGGATTAGTTCAGCATTATCATTTAATCATTAATTGGTGGTTACCACATCTAAAATTTACAAAATATTCTCATACTTTTCCTTGTATTATACATAATGTCCATTGTCTAATGTCCGCAGACACTATGAACATCTAGCTATCAGGCTCTGCGATTACGAAAACAAATTAGTACAATTTCCTGCTCAAGCTCAAATTTAATATGTGGATTTGTGAACAAAAACTTGGAGTTGAGCATGAAATCGTATTCAAAATAGTTTCGTAGTCTCATGATCAGACGTTCTCTATGGAGGACTGCAGACCGTCGAATAATTACGGATTCGTCCGTTCTCCCGACAGTTCAATTACTGGTACCACGGGCATAAGGCGTTCCAACTCTTCACTGATGTACCTCTTCAAGGCTTCATCAGGCTTGTCTTGATGTCTTTCGAATAACAAAGCCGGATTAGCATCTTTGTTGTCTCGGATGGTGGTCATGATGTTGTCCAACATAGCATCCCTTTCGTGCATCTTATTGAGCTCGGTCTGAAGGAGTGCTTCGTTCACGAGTTGCTGCGCCTGATAGTGCAGTTCCTGTTTCGCAGCATTGCCGTTCCTGGCGTCAATCATTCTCTGAAGCGTCTCCCTCCTCTGGTTGTTGGCATCCTGAAAATACATTGTGACTGTAATATTGTGTTAGGTTACTTTGTGACACTGTGACTGAAAAATTGTGTTTATGTGACACTGGCTGCAATATGATGTTTATGTGACATTGTGACTGCAAACTTGTGTTTGTCTGAAACTGTAGCTGCAATATTGTGTTTAGGTGACATTGCGAAGCATCTCCCTCCTCTGGTTATTTGCATCCTGAAATACATTGTGACATCATGACCTTAACATTGTGTTTATGTGACCCTGTGACTGTAATATTGTGTTAGATGACATTGGGAAACTGTGGCTGTAATATTGTGCTTAGGTGACACTGTGACACTGGCTGTAAAACTGTGTTTAGGCGACACTATGGCTGTAGTATTGTGTTAGGTGACATTGTGACAGTAATATTGTTTAGGTGACACTGTGACTATAATATTGTGTTTAGGTGGCATAGAGGCTGTGATATTTTGTTGATATGACATTGCAACACTGTGGCTGTATATTGTATTTAGGTGTGACAATGTAGTGTGGCTGGTACTGATGAACCAAGGATGAAAACTGCATTGCCATAAACATAATTAATACTGTGTGCAGGTTGCAGTGAATAAAATAAATTTTGAATTGGGGTTTCACTTATATCACAGCTTGTCAGTTTAGGGCAGGAGGTAACCCAGATGTTAGCAACATCTGTAGCGCTGAATGTTGCAGTAAACCTGCGAGTACTGACTAGCAGTGACAGACCAATGATGATAACTGCATTGCCACAGTACAGACAGCGCATCCTATAAATATCGCATCAGAAAGGTAACTTTCACAAACATTGATGCCAGGCTCCCATGGCGGGATTTGAACCTGGAACCTTTGGCTCCGGTCCAACGTTCTTTCCACTGTGCTAAGACCTTTTTTCCTTTTCTTTTTTTTTTGATTGGGGTTTGAAGTCGCTTTCAAGATTCTTTCACTTATATCATGACTTAGTTTAGGGCAGGAGGAAACCCGCAATATCCGTAGCGCTGAATGTTGCAATAAACCTGCGAGCATCGACTGGTACTGATAAGACCAAGGATGATAACTACAGACATCGCATCCTATCAATATCGCATCAGAAAGCCTGAAAGGTAACTTTCGCGAACATTGATACCGGGCCCCCGGGGAGGGATTCGAACCTGGAACCTCGGCTCCGAAGTCCAACTGTTCTACCACTCTGCTTCCACCCGCCCTGCTAACACCTGCCACCAGTGATTTGTAACTATATGGCTATAAAGAAATAAAATAATAAATGCCACTATACCTGTACTTAAAGCAACTCACCCATAGACTATATAAAGACATCGTATCTCTAATCATGCTTTGAGAGACACTAGGGAGAAGTCATTGCTTCAATAAAATGAAATTAATTGAGGGCTGTAAATTAACCACTTGAACATTTCTTACTATAATAAGAATTATATATTAAATATACTACATAGTTATATATTATATAATTATAATTATATACTATAAGAGTTATCTTGCAGCACTTAAATTTGTATAAAAATGAATGGTCCCTCTGATAACGAAAATAACAGTTTTGAAACCCAGAATTTCCTTTCTCATGTGCGTAGTAGGAACATGAAATTTCAACAAAGTAATAATGAATACCGGTATATATATATTTTTTTTTTTAGACAAAATTTACAAATGAAAATATATCTGTGAGAGATTTGTTTTAACGTTATCATACACATACATCATACTATTCACACTTACAGCTTTAAACTTTCTGGCAGTACATTGAGGTTCAGGAAGCTGACAAAAGAGAAAACATAATACTGATTATCTATTTAAATCTTTCAATTCAATTAAAACCTAAAAATGCATATCCAGATGGGTATTTGATGTTTATATATGAATTATGTATGTATGTTCAAATACTATACCATGTTAAGATTATTACAAATATTGCAGAAATTTAAACAATCATCAAAAGTTATTGACCTCATCACAATCTTCTACAAATAAGTACTATTATCTATATACAACGTTACATATTGTCACACAATATAATATAATGCTCAAAAAAATAATTATATATTTTAGATGTTTGAATTATTAGGAAAATATAAACAATAAAATTGAAGTGGTTAAAAATAGCATTATGGACAACCCAAAACAATAATTGATTAAATGTGTGGATATAATATGAACAAATCCTAAACAAAATTCTAAGCAAAGATAGTATTTAATTAATTAGTTTTTAAAATACAATTGACCAAATTGTGCATTCTAAGGTTGAATATAAATCATTTTCAGCGATTATTAATAGTGACAAACCAATTTAGGCCATAGTCATTTGATTCCCTGGTTTATGAATTTTTCTGTGGTAATTTTGGCTCGGGCGGTCGTAAATATAAATAAATATACTATGATATATTGGCCATTATAAAAATTATAATAATTGGAGATTTTGGTTGAATGCTTGCCAGAAAATAAATATAATTGATCAATAATTGTTATAAACACTAGTACTGTTAGTACACATAATTTCCAGATTTGAATGGACAATTATTTTCAAAGTACACTGCTTGTCAATAGCAGTGATTGTTATATGTTAGACTTTTGCTATACATATTTACCAGGAACCAATCAAATTGGCTTCAACTTTGTCTCAACCATTTCCTGCATGTCTTTTTTCATGTTCAATGATGGTTTATACGACTTGTTCCCTTCATCAATTATTATAATATTTTTCTAAAAGCTAGTAAACTGTCGGCAGAATAAAATTAAATTTATCTTTATTTTCCAAAATGGAAAAAATCGGGTCAGCAGATCCATAAACCAGGGAATCAAATAACTATGGCCTTAGGGGTTTCAAATGAATAGGGCATAATGACATGCCATATGTGATTAAAATGCATTATTATTATAATATATACATTTATTATATATTTTTAATTGTGGTTTATAGCCACTTTAAAGATTTGTTCACTTCTATTA
This sequence comes from Lepetodrilus schrolli, assembly GCA_032361225.1. Taxonomy (NCBI): domain Eukaryota; kingdom Metazoa; phylum Mollusca; class Gastropoda; order Lepetellida; family Lepetodrilidae; genus Lepetodrilus; species Lepetodrilus schrolli. The sequence continues at coordinate 530 of JAUTBT010002411.1, read as the reverse complement.
CAGCTTGTTTTGTTTTATTATTATGTATATGATTATGTATATTAATAATATCCATAATGTCTGTATATACGTACATCTTCAATAAAATCGTCCAACATATCATGGTTGTATTCTGGTGTTGTTGTTAAAGGAGCTGCTCTCATATTTCTTCCGAGTGGTATCGACTAGAAAAAAAACATAACACCAATCTCAATCACAAAGACCATTCACACTTCAAAATACTACGAATAACACTTAATGTATACAAGGAGCATTTGTTACTAGAGTGTCTGCAACACATGAAGTTAATTTTCTATGTATTTTTCTTTACTAGAGTGTCTGCAACACATGAAGTTAATTTTCTATGTATTTTTCATTACTAGAGTGTCAACAACACATGAAGTTAATTGTCTATGTATTATTCTTTACTAGAGTGTCTGCAACACTTGAAGTTAATTGTCTATGTATTATTCTTTACTAGAGTGTCTGCAACACATGAAGTTAATTTTCTATGTATTTTTCTTTACTAGAGTGTCTGCAACACATGAAGT
>JAUTBT010002410.1:0-28294 GCA_032361225.1 Lepetodrilus schrolli | reverse complement strand
TATATATAATAATAATAACTCCATTGAGTTGGCATGAATGACAGACAGACAGACAGACACAGACTGAACCACAGACACAGACAGACAGAGAGATGGGAAGCAATGCGAGAGAATGGGGTTGTTGTACGGATGAACTATTCTGGCCTAGAATTTAAGTGAAAGAATCTTGAAAGCGGCTCGAAACCCCAATTTAAAAAAATATAAATAAATTAGATGTTTCACAGATTTAGTTGAGTTGAAGCAGGGAACGCCTACTGATTTTTCCTAGTAGTTTAGTATATATTTACTCGATTGCACGTGTTGCACTCGTCGCAAATGGATGAAAGATTCCCGCAGCGACGTTATACTCATGTGTTGCACCACAGAGATCACACAGAACACCCAGATCAATCACAGACTGTAAAACCTGTAACGGGAGCTTCCTTACTCACGGGAAGTATACCGGCCGGTATACACAGATATCTGATGCACAGTCAGTATCATGTGCAGATCGTGCACCCGTTCATCTGCATCAATGTTATCTCGCCAGTGACTGTAAATGTCATCATGTAACAACATTCCCCCCCCCCCCCTACCCCCCACCCCCACCCACTCACCCCTCACTCTGTCCATGCCATCGGGGAGGTAAAGTAGGTATTCTATCAGTGTTGTTCTCATCTCCACATAAAAATGTGCTTATCTCTTTAATAATGTGTCGAGCCTGCATGTTACCGCCTAGAAATGTTACCGCTATTAAAGCGATACAGTCACATAGGGGCTTAGTGCGGGTGTTAATAATTAATTAGTTGTTTCGTATTCTATCCAAATCGGTGGGAAGTACAAAGAAAAGTAAGCATTTGAAATTGGAATTACATGGTGTCGTCCGAAGTTCAAGGGATAAAAAAAGAAACATGAAGAACAATGCATGGAGGAGAACAATTTTTACAATGATTCTTGTAAGTACTTTGTTAAATCGAAACTATTCATATTATCTTCTACATGTATATATAAAGATATATATTATATATAAAATAAAAAATTATGACAAATGCGATATTATGTATCAGTTTAGCTTTTAACGAAGTATATTGATTATATAATAGATTTCTTCAAAATACTCTTAATGTTAAAGGAAAATGCCAATATATCCCGGGAAATGTCATTTATTTCGGTAAAGGTACATTTCGTGAACAGTTTTTCTACCTTGAAATGCATGTTTCCAGAATAATAATATGGAGAGAAAAATAGTCAATTGACATGTCCTCCACGTATAATCTTATATACAAGTATTAGTACTCGAATCATAATGTGCATCAAGTTCTGCATTATTACTTTAAAACACAAACTCGTAATCAGTCTCACGAGTGAGTTTACAGATATCTAAGCAAACATGTTTGATATAATAGCATGCACCTGCAGACTTCCAAACTACATGCACGAATACTAAACACGTGTGTATGGCTTCAGAATGATTGAATGTTAGTAAATATAATGAGCAGATTGAAAATTTAAGCAAGGTTTGCATGTATCCATATTCACAGTCTGAAGTGTCACTAATTTACAGTTTTATATGATAGATGTCTACATGAATGTTTTACATGTATCGGCTCGGATTTCAGGTCGTCTGAATACCCATGATCCTGAACATATTTTCCTGCATTCTTGTAATTTTCAATGTTTATGCTATTTGTAAGATGTGCCTTTTTGAATTCAGAATGCCCAAATATTCACATGTAGACCAGGACCCGAGATTACGAAACTTTTTTGAGTACGATTTCATACTCAAGCTCAAATTTTACATGAGTTGTGAACAAAAATGAGTTGAATATGAATTCGTACTAAAAGAATGTTTCTTAATCTCGGGGCAAGGTGTTATTTGGCCAATAATGAATATGGTATGGTGGCCATTTTGGATTTCAAAATGGCGGTCGTTAACCAATAATATTCACGGGATTGTGTAAGAGCAAATTATCATACTTTCCTAAATGCTAATAACTTCAAGGATCATACGTAACCTGTTGCACGTCTCTAACCAAGGGAGTTGAGAAGGAAATAAGGGCACGCAGATCCATTGAACGGGATAATAATGTAGCTTTATGATCGTGATTTAGCGCAATATAGATGTACACGTTATTATCATTATTATTAAATGTACGATGTTTAATATATGAGTCGGCGATCCTAACCCGATATAACCCTATAATTGCAGCGATTTATCGCTGCGTGTTAATGCGTATAAGTAAGTCACTCGGACATCTGCAAAGAGTGGACATACCGGAAGTGACGTATAAGTGGACACGGGGCAGCCTATGATGTGGATAATTACGGACAAGTGGCTCAATGACTCGCGTCCGTCCGCTTTGCCGCTGTGCGTGTTCTTATCAACCCAATACACAGCCACTGTGGTATAATATATATGCATTACATAAATTATATTTAATTGAATTTAATTGTTTTGACATGTTCTATAAGTAGGCCTGAACGAATCTGCACAAATATTATATTATATTTAGCATACGTGTTGTATATAGTTATTTGTAATTGTATTTGTAATTATTTGTAATTGTACATACCATGCAGAAACGTAACAGTAGAGTATAAAAGTAAAGTATAAAAAGTGTTAAAATACTGTTAGATGAAATGATTACTATAGATTTATTGCATAAATCTCACGCCATGTGAATTCGAGAACAGGTGATACATGTTCTGTCCACTTTTATTGGGATATTGTCAGTAATTAATTAATTACATGATCAACTTGTTACTATACATGGACTACTACTACTACTACTACTACTACTACTACTACTACTACCACTACTACTACTACTACTGCTGCTGCTGCTGCTTCTTCTACTACTACTGCTACTGCTACTACTGCTAATAACCATAATTATTATTAAAGGAATTAAATGTATTAAGACTATCAAAAAGATATATAAGATAATTCTTTATTACTCAGAAGAGAAGTATTTTACATCAAATAAATACCATAGTACTACAACAATTACTACGACTACTACTACTACTACTACTACTACTACTACTACTACTACTACTACTACTATTACTGCTGCTGCTGCTGCTACTAATATAATAATAATAAACATTCCTGGTAATAATAATAATAATGATGATGATGATGATAATAGTTAACAATGATGATGATTATTATGATGATTGTGGTGATGTCTTCCGACTTGTTGACAATATACGTCCTACATTCAATAGTGTAACAACGGCACCGCCCATCCTTATATGTGCTCATTAAAACCACTAGTAGGTGTCTTGGTGGTATTTTTAAAGGTCAAGTAGCCGGAAATTATGTCAAGTGTGTATATTTTCATCTCATCAAATATGTTAAACTCGACAAAAGATGTATAGACAGTAGTACAATAGGGAAGAGCGTTCGGCATTGGTAGTCAAACACGAATAACAAGCTTTCGTTTAGAGGTTCTTAGTCTGGGTATCTTCTTTCATGACTATGCCCACGGCAAACAGACAGACAAACAGAGAGACAAACAGACTGACAAACCTACTTCCCCAATAGGTGTGAGAAACTGTTGCAATGCAACCTATAAATTCTTAATCGCATTGTATTGTAATGGCGAGTGAACCCTGCGACGTGACGTGTGACTATCAGTGCAGTGCTTGTGAACTAAACATTTATTACATTTAGTATCTAATAAGCCGAGTTAGGCTTGGCACATGTTATTTAAAACTGAAACACCTTTAAAGGCATACAATCACGGGTTTGTTCAGGGTCAAACGTATTTTTACATGAAAGTATGTACATTTCATGTGTCTACACAAGTATATTGGGTAACCAGCTACATTTTCTGCATATCCCACTGTTTTTCAATATTTTCATATTTTATTATTTTAAAAATATTTATATCAGTACGTAGCATTATTGGTACTAGTAGTCGTGAACGGTTATTTTGACCGTGTTCAATGATTAGAGTTATCCCCTTAGCCTTATTAGACTATAGAAAATTGAGATATCACAGTACATTACCAACTGATTATTCGGGTTTTACCGGAAATGTAAACTGCAATGGAATTTTATCTATCCTACAGCGATGAAAAGATATTTTGATGTACAAAAGCGATTACCGGTATATGTATGCTATGTGCATGCACTTTGCATTTTAAACTCCAATTAGGTCCAAAAACGACAACTTAATCTGTGATTGTATGTTTTGTATAAATTCATAATACGGTTTGTTGAAAAGACTTTGTTCAACTTATGTGTTTACATAAATATTGTGTTCTCTGATGGCAGAGGGATTCACAATGAAATAAATTATGTTCGTCCGCTACAGCGGGTGAAGTACAATGAATGCATATTCGATTTTCCCTAGTGGTAGTATTTTCACAGCGACCAGTTTCAATAGGTAATCTGTGGTTTAGGGTTGTGAATTTTCTTAAGGGGTTTACACTATTTAAAAAAAAAGGTTAAAATCTTAGTGTATTTAAAACAATTTAAAAACGATCATTTGCTGCTATGTTGTATGCTTTCTTTCCGTTTTTGAAGATACTGGTTCAGGGCTGATTATGCTATAACGAGATGTCGATGTCCGGATTATGGTGGTTCAGCTGTAATATCTATTATTAGATATATGAAGGCAGGATTACACTATTAAATGATGGAGAGAAAGACAATGCCAACCCAAGACGCACGACTTGGTCTGAGAAGAAATACATCTCCACTCTAGATTTCAACGTCGACAACGTCATATTCCTAGAGACGCAGTCGAACGCTGCGTCCACGTTGGGGAGGGAACAGTTGAAGTTGAGGCTGTAGTTCAGCGTTCCCAAAGTCACGTGATCAGTCGGAGAACACGGCACAGAGCCTGGAAGGAAATTGTAACAAATGCAATTAATTATTTAAAATCTCTTAACGAATTATCTAGAAGATTCTCATGATGTTTGTTAGTTTGAATTAAGGCAGACTGGAGCCGCTTCACAGACTAGTATTTCGCTCATATGACGGTTTATTAATTTGTGGTAGGAAAAAACCTGCAACACCCGTAGTGCCGAGTTCTGAAGTAAATCTGCAATACAAGCACTGACTGGTGCTGACATGACATAATGGGTAACGTCGTGAAATGAAACGGTCCTTATAGAATCGTCAATGCCGTCTTGTATTGGAGAATCTATTGCGTATTTTTCAATTAAAAAGCAGCATGAGCAATAGTAGACCAATGTAATTGTGACTAATTCTATTTAACAGAGCTATATTAACTCACCAAGTAAACGTTGTATTTTGTTTATACCTCATTCAAACTTTCCAAAGCCAGTAACGCTATTATATCTAAAGATAATGGCATACACCATCAGCAGAACTAGACAGATAGTGAAATAATTGAGTCCTCTAATCTCATCATATATAAATGACGAGAAATGAAATGTAACACTTTGTATATATACAAAAAATAATAAGAAAATCATGCCTATTAAAAATGTTAAAAAAGTCCTTTCGCCGTTTTTAATGATCTCACCAATACTCGATAGTAGGCCTACCATTTGTGATTTAACTATTTGTGATTTAAAAAATAAATAGAAGTACTTGTTGGGTACATATATCATACTAATATTCATGATATTAGTGAATTCGTTTTAAAGTTGAAAACACGCATGTACTTAATAACCCAGCACCCTATAGATTTGCGGATTATGCTATAAAGAAAGCACTGGTAGTTCGATATCGCCACTTTACTGATTCGGCTCATGGCGTACGTTGCTTGAAACATTGTCATTGTCAAAGACGTAAGAGGCTTTTTCATTTCGATTAAAAACGTGTTCTTCACATTACGCCATATTTGTTTGATTCCCTCCCTGGGTTACAGATTTTTCTGTAAAATAAAATCAGTCAGATATGGACTCATTAATAATATTTGTCCACATTGGTTTGTTTGGAAAATGTCCAACAGTAAAATACTTCTCCATGAAATTATACAGTCCATATTTTAATGATACTTTAAGTAAATCATGTATAGTGGATGACGCACTTGTGTCATTAGCTAACAACTGTCCATATTGAAACATAAATCATGTATAGTGGATGACGCACTTGTGTCATTAGCTAACAACTGTCCATACTGAAACATAAATCATGTATAGTGGATGACGCACTTGTGTCATTAGCTAACAACTGTCCATACTGAAGCATAAATCATGTATAGTGGATGACGCACTTGTGTCATTAGCCAACAACTGTCCATAGCAAAGCATAAACACTTTCTTATGGACATAAGCTGTTTTTGCCCTACACAGTTGGCTGAGATAAGTAAGTTTCCGTTTAGCATATACAATGTATATTTGTATTTTCACATCGCATTTATAATCATGTTTATGTGAGCAACCAATTCATTGCCGCTTCCCCGTCGGTATTTCAGTCACATCACTTTAACAATTACATATAAAACTGTTATATTGTTTTTCGCCATTTATCTGTAATATTCAATGTAATGATTAATATAATTAGGTAAAATTTAAGCAGCATTATTGCGATTAGGTAAATTCTGAACGACGAATCAAGACATCCTAGACTAAATTGTTCAATTTATATGTATATTTAATACAATAAAATTAATCTCACCTGCAATATCTATCAGCATAGCAAACACAACCAGCGATGCCAACATTGTATTCCAACGGAAAGTAGACATTAAGAAGTGGAAACGTAGTAATTCCGTTCCTAAACAGGTTCAACCCAAGACTACCTGTATAAGGGAGATATTTAGTACTTTAGATCCCGTCAGATAATTATGCAAAGCTTGTCGCATAAATACATCGATCTGCGTAAAAAGCTAGGATTATTCACGAGTTTATGATGATGGGGAATTAAATAGGAAAGGCTGCCGAGGAGTTAAAGAAAAAGTATTAGATTGATTTTGTATTTTATTGCCGCTCGCTCATCTCGTGCCACGTCGATAAGCACGTGAATGTGACGGTTGTGACAATGTCACTAGTAATGAATGACTTTTCTATGCTAGGATCCATTGCAATATATACAGTCGTGATTCGCATACATTAATTAGATCAAAATGAATTCCAATAATGTCTGCTATAGCAGTCGGGAACTTGGCATCAACCATTTTTATTCTATTGTTATAGATTCGTAAATTGATGCTAAACATGATCGCTCTATTCAATTGTTCTCAAGCTTCTTTCGTTAATGTTGTTGGCAGTCAAATTATAGATATTAAAGATGGAATTGTACATAATTATTTCATGGATCGACACTCATGGATAATTCCTATGGTAGTTGTTACTGTAAATTACTCTAAATAAAAATAAAACTTAATTATTGTTACTAAAATACAGCGTCCAACTAGAATATAGTTATATTTCAAGACTTATTACAAATCCATATCGATGCACCGTAGCCGACATACCAATTGTCTTCTAAAGTACAATTTTTAAAAAGAATATTTATTTGAAATCTTCCGGTATTCATGAAAAGCCAACTTAATGGCTATGTGAACATGTCTCCCAGAGAGAGAATATAACATAATATAACCATATATGATAGTAAAAATCACTCTAAATATATCGAAATATCTATATATTTGAGAGTGATCAAATAGTTAGGAATTAATTTCAAAATAATTATATTTAATTAGAAAGTATACGCCATGATTGTCTTAATATTGTATCAACCATCTACGGGAAATAGGGTAATTTATATTAATTTTATTTCAACTAATTCCTGATAGTTAGGCAAAGTGAAAAGGCAATTGTTTAACGTCACAGCGGGAATCTTTCACCCAGCAATCTCACAATAGTTCATTGAATACTTTGAAGTATTTGTATGTGGTCTCAATCCACCAGCCACTTCTTTATTGTACATCATAACAAAAACAGTATTCAGAATATATGGATACTTTTAGTTTTCATTTTTACATTTTGGTAGTTTGACTAGTGATATATATTTCCAGTGGTATCACAATGTGATCATCAACACAGACTGGTGATCATCAACACAGACTGGTGATCATCAACACAGACTGGCAAAGAGTCTTTCTTTGATTTGGTTTTGATCATCCAGGTTGTCTTCAGAGGTTTCTTCAAATTACTGAAACTTATAGATATTCAAGTACATAATGACACATGAATTAAGTTGAATAAATGATATTCTACATGATTGATTATGAGGACAATACCTATGGTAGAAAAACTAGAATTATTTTGATGATAAAATACATATGAAGATCCAAAACAAATCAATTGTAAACAATATTATTATACAGGTATAATATAGTATAAAATAAATTTCAATACTCAACAGTTAAAGCAACTGTTCATTATGATTATGAATCCTGAATAATGTTCAGCATATTAGTAAGGAAAAGAAGGATACTGTGATCAAACCAAATTAAGTCTATCAATATGACACTGATAGCATCTTTGCTTCAATATTAGTCTATTTAGTAACTTGTATTCCGCATATATCTATAGCATTCTCAACCGATCAATGACAAAGCTTCAGATTTGTGTGTGTGAAACAACTACATTTTACATGCACTTTTAGAACATAAAACATGTTGTTAAGCTTCGTCCTGCTAGATACAACTGGAAATGCTCTAGAAAGCAGTGACTGCTAAAACCAGGAGAGACCATCAAAGCAAATATATTGTAAGGATTAAAAAATATACTTAACAATATATGTAATTATGTATTTCATTAAAATTGAAACATACTTTTACCATTTACTATGAACATTTAAAAAACTTAAACAAAACAATTCTCAAAACAGAACCATGTTTATGGTTCTAAATTAAAGGTATTCAAAATAATCAAACTATAATATATTGAAAAATCAACATTTGATTGATGAGTACTTATCGTCATAGTATTTCAGACCAATAAAAAACCACCTAGAAACATTTATAAAATATACATACATATATGTATAAAGATATTTGTTCAGGAAGATCATATACTGAAGCTTATTAACATGACAAAGACGTACTCGTAACTCCACTAAACACCGCCATTACTCCAGGGAAAACATGCTTTAATAATGGCAAAGGACCAGCACTATTCTCAGGTGATAGTTTTAAGGTTTTATTTCTTCTTTTTCACCACGTAGTAAGATTTAATTGATGTTTGGCTGTCCGTACTGTCATTCGTAATCAAACACCCTTTCCTTTTTTTGGGTGCATTTTTATTTTTCGGCGTACTCTTTCTTTTCTTTACAGGTTTGTCATCTTTCTTGGAATGTAACATATCGCCTGTGTAGCTCAGGGAGCCTGACTTAGAACACGATGGACCATCTTCATCGTCAGAGTTGCTGACTATTACAACATCTGAAGATTCTACTTCACTAGACTCAGAAAGCAAGGAGGTTGGTGCCGTAAGTTTGTTATCACCATCAACGTCTTCGTCAAACAACCTCTTTGATATCATTGAACTTCTGGAACTATTTTCTGGAGGCTTAGAACAGATTTTGATACTGCGCGTTGATTTTAGAGTTCTTGGCGAGTTCTTGGTTTCGGTCACATAATATGACCTACTTTTCTTCACGCGTGACTTTTCACAACCTTTTGGACTCGAAGAAGACGTACTCATTGGTTCTTTTGTACTTCCATTCAAAGGAGCATCATCTGCAAAGTTAAGTTTCCGTTTCCATCTTTTAGGATTCCTACATACGATTGGCATGCTTGAAACTGGAGTGTCATCAGTTTCAGATTGTCCGTGAAGAGTTTTCTTCTTAGGTATTTTCTTGGGAGCTCTGGGTGTCTTCATCATGTCATTGATGATCCTTTGACCTTTTGGGGTGGAACATTTCCTTACTCCTGAAACATAACGCCATGTTATGTAGATTCAGTCTCCAAAAACATATTCTCAACACATTATCACATGTAAATTGTTTCACAAGGTATTTCAAATAGAATTTTATACTAAGATACCATGCTTCATTAATTTCCTCATGTATACATGGTAAAGTATTATTATATTTTAGAATTTAGCTTACTTTCTTTTTCCATAAATGTGGACACAATCTCTGGACACCATTCCTGGACCAAACTTTGCTCCACGTCAATAGTGTACGTACGTAGACCTGTCCATTTGTCTTCAGCTGTGGGAGAATACATTGAAGTGACTCAAACAGATGTGGCCAATATAGTGTGATCTTACCTATGTCCGTTTTTACTATTGGTCATTTGTAAATATATTGAGCTATATTTGCAAGAATCCACGCTTTCAGGCATGAAATACCACGCAAATCCATCGAAATAAATCATTATACTTGTTGATGATAAGCAATCGATTGTTTTGAAAATGCATATGGAAGCCTATGTTTCTCATTTGCAGGTACGATATATTTGTGGGTCTCCTTTGGATTCCCATCGATGTTAGTCACGTGGTTATAAGAGTACGCTGTAATTGGTCCTCAGTCAGACGGTTGACAGCCATGTGCGGTATTCAACTTACTGAAGGTGACGTCACATGTTTATTAGACCAAAATTACCCAGCATTTCACATAGTAGTCTATGTAAATAAACATACTATTCTGATTTTTTTCTCTTTCTACTTCTTTCGCACAATGGCCATAGGCGTAGCTACAGTACTATTACTAGGCCAGAAGGCTGATCATTTTGTCTTTGACTATGGAATGTTATTCCTGCGGTCCTCTTAGCAACATGTGGGCCTGCACGGCAATTCAGCCCCTGATGGCTGGTTATATATAAGGAACATTTGTGTTAGAAATTTTACATCAATTCAAAATATTCTTAATTACTCTGGTACTCACCAAGTTTTGACCAGGTCATCTGGTAACAATCGACAAACTTCCTCCTACAGAATTTCTGAATGCTGCAGAGGAGAAATAAAAGCCAGGTCATATTTCATGTTAAAATTGTACTTAATGATACCAAACATGGATGAAACAGGTTAGTAATGATTTTCATTTTTATTAATCAGTACATATTGTAAAGCAATAATATTTTATTTATTCACCATGATATTTAATTTGCAGAGTAACTCTTCACAAAGCAATGTATCCATATCTAACATGCAATCAAAACGGAACAAATATTCTAGGTTGCTCTTACTACTAACCTGATTGGCTGGAATCCTGACCAATCAAACTGCTGCCGCAGCTGCATTTGTACAAACACAGGCAGCATGGTTTTCACTACCTTGGCTTTATCCATGTGCAATGACCGGTACAAAAACTGACATATCTTTCCGATTTGGGGTTGTATATGTGCAGTCTTCACAGCTGACATCACCTTTTGCTCAGCATCAGTGTTTGTAAATTCTTCCACAATCTGTGAATAAATTCAATATCATGAAAATATTTTGTGTTTGTTTAACCATGTCCCTGCTGGATTAAATTAGCGTGACGTTACGTTGCCTGCTGAATAAAATCAGCTGGAATTACGTCATCACTGGGGGGTAACGGTGTCCGTGTCCACTATCTATTATTTTGAGTGAATGAGTTCTTTTTGCATGTTATTGGGCAACCTCATATGCCTTGAGCAGTCAACGACACAAATGGCCTGCAGCAGGGAGAGTATTAATATTGCTGCAGGAATTTTTCATCTAGGACAATTTTATGAAAAAGAAAAAGGATTGCTGGTTAAAGTATTCAACGTTGAAAATACCCATGATAACTACATATACAAAAATTTCAAGGATGTAATGCCAGCTTTATAATCTCATTAAGAGAATCAATGTAATTCAGTAAGGGTTTACGCTCAAGGAAAATTACAAACAGCACTAAAGTTGATTCTAACATGACTCTTATGAATAACCTACGATTGGCGAAAATGTGCCACGCCCACGATATCAGACACAGTCAAATCGAGATTGAAACACTGCTGATTTTAGCACCAAATCACAAACAAGTGCACAGTATATGTTTGTCAACCAGTTTCGTGAGGAACAAGGTTTCATGTACTGTCTATATAGGCTTATGTCTAGATGGTACATCAACACATGTACCTCGCGGGATCAGTTTATGAGTTTATCTTTTCGAACACTAGTGTCAACAACAAAAATTGTTGAAAAAAAATCCAGACTTGAAAAGTACATACTTGAAAATGTTTAGCACCGTGACGTCACATATTCGTTTAGTCAAGATGTTCATTGTGACGTAGTTGCTAATTTGTGACGTAGTTGCTAAGTTGATAATTATGTAGCTCAGGAGCCGCGCAACAACTGGGAACCAGTTGTGATGTCACAATGAAATCAGCAAGTGACGGAAGATTTTGCACAAATCACAACTTACAGCATTTCACTGAATTTCAAAGTTTGTGTAGTCATGTTAGAATGGGGATAAAGGTCTACTGTTTGAAGTTTAGAGGTATTAATCGTGAATTGACACCTTCTAAATTTTGAATTGAAATTATATAATTCAATTTAGAAGGTATCAATTCATGATTGATTCCTATAAATAACAAACAGTAGACCTTTATCTCCTAAATATCTTATGATCTAATAATGAAAAATAATGATATACAAACAAACCATAGAGAATGAGAAATCAGTAGATCTTGGACAAAGTGCTGTCACAATCACATGTGACAGCAATTACAGCATGTCCATACCTTTCTGCACTGTGAAGTAAATCCATTATTCAATAGAGCCTTTTCTCGCACTTTCAATTCCTTTGAATATGGAGTTATCTGCTCCTGAATGTGATGCCAATCACAGTTGCAGGCTCTGTCACTTTCAGGTAGACAATCGATCTCGCTGCGACACAACTTGCAACCCTTACTTTGATGAGCTGGGAGAGAACCTGCACAGAAACTACACATCACGGCCAGTACCAGATAATACATGTAGGATAAATACAGGTAAACAGGAATGATAAATAGAGATAAATAATAAAGCCATGGTACATGCATAAATCATTATGTTGAGTACGATTTCATGCTCAACTCAAAGTTTTGTTCACAAATACCAATGGAAAACTTTAGCTTGAGCATCTCAGAGCCAGGCACACAGCTATTGTTACAAAGTTATTGAATAGCTGTGAAATAAATAGTACTTCATAATTAATATTTGTTCTTTAATGTTCACCTCTGAAAGCCAGGCGAGCATCTAAAAGAAGGATAACCAGGCCCTGAGATTACGACACCATGAGAGTACGATTTCATGCTCAAGCTCAAATTATATATGGGGATTTGACAAATCATTTTTGAGTTTTCCATGGAATCGTACGCAAATAAGTTTCGTAATCTTGGGGCCAGAACAGTTCATCAGGGCAGCAATCACATTAAAATAAGAAACAAATCTGATGCTCAGATATTTGGACACTCGTAAGTTTTGTCAAAGAATGTCCAAATGATTAAGGAGCATTTAATGAGATTGTCATGACTGTAAAGTTAATTCAAGAGAAAGATCAATGGACTAGCAACCTGTATGTGCACACCGAGTGCAGTGACAATCTCTCTTGGTAGCAGACAGGTCTTTCTCCAGCTTACAAAGACGTTGCAGCTCACTGCTCGTCTCCCAGCTACACACCCTAAACAGAAAATATATACAATTATTTTTTTTGAGTACGATTTCATGTTCAATTCAAAGTTTTGTTCACAAATCCCCATATAAAATTTGAGTTTGACCATGAAATCGTACTCTAACGATTTTGTAACCTCAGTGCCTGCTCAAAATTATTACCGGCAATCGAATTAAACCTGTACAATTAACCATCATTAAATTATACGTAGGGAGACAGACTGACTGATTTCTACCTATTCAGAATATCCTGACAATGCTTGTCCATTTCTTCAAACAGGGACTGTACGTGATCTGGCCCGATGCCTTTCACACCGCCGTCGTTGTAGTCGCATCCAGACAGCAGGGCGAAGGCGATCAGCTTCCTCCTGTCCAGACCAAGTTCCTCTTCCATGTCCGCCATCTTGACTCTCATCACCGTCTCGTCCTGGTTGCAAGGATATAAATTATAATTTTACTGCAAGAAATAATCATGTCATACCAGAGTAATGGAAACAATCCTGGTTCAATGAATGTCAGCTGAATTTGCAGTAAAGTCTCCAGTTCTTTCTTTGTAAATGTGTCGGTGTTTGATGCATCATCACTTGTTGTTGAAATGGCATTTTCTTTCATTCTATTGGGACATGTGGTATACATTTCCTTGTAAATAGTTGTCTCTCCCATCCTTTTTATATTTCAACAACAAATGATGCATTAAACACCCGACACATTTACAAGGAAACAACTGGAGATTACAGTTCCAACATATTGTGATATCGAAGTCAGTGAAAAAGCAAGCAGTGCCACATTTGCGTATGAATTATGATGTCCATTTAAATCCAAATCCGAGTTTTTATACATCCAATTGACCCAGATTTTGATTACAGCAACATCGCTGGCTCTGTGAGAGAAAACTTGAATATATTTGATTGAAAGTGTGAAGCAGTGGATTCTGGCAAAAGCCTCATTTTGATAATAAATTACTAGGATAGGATATTTTATTTTACTTGATAACTGTCATTTCCCATGTATTTGAACCTGATTTTATTCCGATGTGAAACTCGGTTGAGCGGTGCATATGATGAATTGATGATCACAGGCTAAACGTCTGGGATGGCCAGAATAGCATTTCTTATAGTAAAGGGGACCATTAACACAACATTTACCTAGCTGAACTAACGACACTGTGTAGAATATACCTTGCAGTTAAATGTCGTCCATATTTCCTTTGCCCCGTACAGAAGGGAATCACTGTCATCAGACATAACAGCATCTACTACCTGTGAAGACAGCAGAACAACACTGTAGACTTGAGACGACACAGACATCACAAACAAGTAACACAACACTGTGGTTCAGTATCAGATGACTTCCTATGACTGACTATTATCCATTTTACAATACTATAAGATTTGAGAGTTACCTTAAAACCAAAATATAAAATTAACAATGAAATTTTACATACAAAATCATTTATCCAAAACATGCAATAATTTTAGTGATTTGATTGGTTGAGAGGTGTCCTGGTAAAAGTCGTACACCTAGGTTTTGGCTGCAGGAAAAAGTCATTGCTGCAACCATAGATTTGCATGTTAGAAACACATTTGGTGTGAATATTCGCAAATTTGTTTTCTTAAAAGTGTAGATTGATTACGATTTTGGTTTAGGAGTATACGAGAAATTTCCATTCACAAAAACCTGTACTTCCCGGAAATCACGCTGGTAACTAATAGCACATTTACTTTAACCCTCTCCTTGCTGGATTAGGCACATGAACTGCTATTTAGGGCATCTCTGGTTGCCTCCAGCATGGACAGGGCTAAAACATTAATGAATGTGTATGTATTTATATGACCTGTGTGGCATTAAGATAGGCACACATCTTCTCTGCTTCTCCTGGACTGTGTATAACAGGCAGGTCCAGGGACTTGAGCAGCTCAACAACCTGGAAGTTAAAAAATATGGAACATGCATCTACGACAATGTTACTGGGTGCAACAGGTTAGTTAATTATGTAGGTAATAAGTAATGAAATATAAACACCTGTTTTGTCAATAATGCCAATAAATATTAATAAGGCCATAGTTATTTTATTCCTTGGTTTACGGATCCGCCGACCTGATTTTTTCCACTTTGGGAAATAAAAATAATAATTTTTATTATATTCCGCTGAAGGTGCACAAGTACTTTGTTAATGATAATAATAAATGGTGAAGGAAATGGTCATATAACCCATCATTGAACATGGACAAAGACCCGACAGGCAATGGTGGACACAAAGTTTAAACCAATTTGACTACTTACTGGTAAATATGAAAAATAAAAGTATAATTAATAACAATTAATGCTATTGACAACTTATGAACAGCATTCACCTCTAAACAATTTATGTGTACTGGTGTTTATACCAATTTTATTGATCGATTATATTTATTTTCTGACAACTGACCATTCATAATCTCCAATTATCTAAATTTTTATATTGGACCAGACCAACTGGCCAAAATATCAATTTATATTTATTTATATATTCGACCACCTGAGTCAAATGAGCACAGAACAATCTGTAAACCAGGGAATCAAATAACTATGGCCTAAACAATAATAATAATAATAATAATAATAATAATAAATAATAATAATAAATAATAATAACAACAACAATATTTGATTGTTTACATCGCAGCAGGAATATTTCACCCATATGAGATGACAATAATAACAACAAACAATAACAACAATAATAATCATATATATTTAGCTGCTTGCAGAAATAATAGTTCCATGTCATGATTTGAATTACACAGAATCATTAGTAAACATAGATAGTTCACAATTGCTATATCATATTTCTACCTCTTCTATTTCCTCGGAGTTCCAGTTCCTATCTCCGGAAGAGTTTCTCTTATGAGAACGACATCGCTTCTGTAGTGTACGTATCTTCAACTGCGGAGCATGCCCGTCGAGGACAAATACCGGCTTCACTCCGTGCTTCAGTAGAACCAAAGTTCGATAGAATACGGTCCTGAAAATATATTCCAGAAGGCAGAGAGGAATGAATAGCTGATTTTTAGCACAAGGATAACTTTTAACTGACAATCTTCCGACACAACCAATGGACGTAATCACGTCAATTGTACTTTCTACTCTTATCTTGCTTTCATTTAAATATTATCCGATACAACTAATGTAATGTAATAATTTGTTTTTATTTTATTTAAAATCACATTTGTGAACATGAGTGTGCATATATATTTAATGGAGTTCTCTATTGCCATAATTACTATGTTTCTAAATGGAAATATATCATTTTACAATTTTTACCGAATAAGCATAAATCGAGTAGAAGACAGCAGAGTTTTCGCCTTTTTGGCATGAAGAATCCATGAGCTGAGATCAACAGCAAGAGATGCCCCCCTTGCTTCTGATAAATGTTGCAGTTTGCTGATCTCCGAGTTATCCGAGATGAACTGCCACAGACCAGTCACTCCCATGCTGCATTAGTGTAAATAGGAAGTACCCATTGTAACTGAAAGATATATTTATTATTTGCCATGTTCTCACAATGGATCTGTATATTACCATAATATATATATATATATATATATATATATCATCATTACCATTGCCTTATCAGGGGTTTAAATAAGTGTCAATTTCATAATGCTTCTGCTATCCATTATATGGAGACGTTGATATAGCTAAATGCATGTGTGATAGACGTCTGAATTGAAAAGGTCTAGAAAAAACTGGACAATTTGTCTGCATTATTGTGAGTAAGTGAGAGTGTGATCCGGAATACCCATGATCCAGAACTCACACATGCACTGTACAGTGTAGTTTTAAACGTGATTGTTGAATTTGTTTTTGTCAGTCAAATGTGAAATCATGATGTTCTTGTGAGTCTGTGACTATAACATCATTCATGCCGTGTAGTGTCCACATTTCATATTCATCATAAAATGTCTCATTAAAATGACAGTTTCAAGATATCTTACTATTAATTTCGTGATTTTCATCATTTTACAGATTGCATCTCATATTTATGTTAATATTTCTATTTAAGGGAAATTAACATTAGTTGAACTATTTTGTGGTTTATCTGTGCTTCGGTATATTGCCAAAACGTTTCTAAAAATCTTCTAATTTTGTTCCAACTTGATCTCCGTAAATAGATATTTTCTGTTTACCACGGAAAGGGGTATACGTCAGTGACATGGCTGCAGAAGTGATGATTTCGCTTGGGGCGGCGTATTGTTATATGCAAGCGTGTAAATATCAGGGTTTTGTGATAAAAGAACGAGGAAATGAGTGTTCTTTACGTTTAAGATTATAATTTCGACACAATCGTCAAGAGATCGCGCGCAGCTCGCTTCAAACCTTAATACCACGAGAACCTGTCACTCGATGGTACAGATAGAACATTTAAATTAACCTAGATCCTTGATTACGATGGGGAACTTGGTCTAAAGTCCTAGATATAAATTTAGAACAAAGTTTCACTGCAACACAGATTATAGTCAACTAGATCTATTATCTACGAGTGCAATCAGCAGGTGAACAGTGCAATTTTCGTTTCAAACTTTCAACATGTTCAATTCAAAATTCCTCTTCTCCGAGCCTGTTGACTGACTGGACAATATATTCGAAATTTCAATAATTGTCATAACTAACGAAACTCATGAACAATTGATGAATCCAATATATATTCGCAATCATAGCATACTTTTGCAGATTTTCTCAAATGTTTCAGCTGTGGCGTCCTTTTTGTGCGCCCTCTGTAAATAAACACATCAAGGGAGGTAATTTTAATGTGTCAATGCAATTGTATACAAAACTGTCTGTCGTGTTCCAGCCTCAATCCAATCCAATCCCAGGGATATATTAATAATTTTATTTCTTGTATTATAAAATAAATATTGTCATTATTCATGTGGAATGCTAAACTATTTTTTATTGGTCTCTACAAGTTCAGTTTTTTTAATTTGGTTTCTCCATACACATATTGCTAGGGATTGTTAAATTCTGTATAAAACTCCACATACCAACACGACAAGTGTGAGAATATTGAACAAACAAGTTTAGCTATATACAGTCGATATTATAATGTAATGTAGTTTGTGTTTGTGTATATAGATTTATTTACATATGCGAGTGTTGTTAAAAATACAGACACTATCTTAGATTACACATACCATACTTTGTACAAGTATCATTCTCTCATTGTATTTATACTAATCTGACCTTATTCAAATGCCTAATCTTGGCCCCATTCCACAATACAATTTTACCACTTTTGTAACATTGTCAGGGATAGTACAGTGGGAGGGTGGTAGCGCAGTGGTAAAACGTTGGGACTTTGGAGCCAAAGGTTTCAGGTTCAAATCCCGCCCTGGGGGCCCGACAACAATGTTCATGAAAGTTACTTTTCCGACACGATATTGATAGGATGCGATGTCTGTAGAGTGACATTGCAGTTATCATCCTTGGTCTTGTCAGTACCAGCCAGTGCTCGCAGGTTTACTGCAACATTCAGCGCTACGGATGTTGCGGGTTTCCTCCTGCCCTTAACTGACAAGTCATGATACAAGTGAAAGAATCTTGAAAGCGGCTCTAAACCCTAATAAAAAAAATAGAAAAAGATAGTACAGTAATACAATATAATGTACTTTATTACGGTATGTTTATCCAATTACTGCATATATTTTGCATTGGTAGCTCCTTGTAAGACATTAGACAAAACATCCAGGATATACCGGTACTGTCTTCAGGCTTTGGGTACATACACATCAATGGTACATCATTGTTGTATTCACAGGCAGTAAATTCCTCTGAAACATGCTCAGAGACTCCCTACAAATACCATGAGGATGCAGGCCATTATTGATAATAAACAAGACACATCTTTAAAAACAATATAATATCAGAGCTCAATACCAGCATTTCTGAAGCATATACATAACATGAGCAGATACAAAATACAAATAATGCACCTATATAAATATTTCAAAGTAAAATATGTCAAAATTTATATTCACACAATAAATTTCAAAAAGAAATTACTGTGTTAGCTTGGTAAATTTATCCAAATACGTAAGAATTAAATGTACTAAAAAAAATGCTCATTGAATTTTGAACACAAAAAGTGGCAATCAAACTGCATGAATGTTTCACCCACCATGTTTCACGCAACACATACATAAAAATAATTCATCATCATCGTCCCAGGCCAAAATGTTACAAATCTTTTTAATTAGTACTATTTCATGCTTGACTCATGAAGTTTTGTTCCCAAATCCACACACCAAATATTAGTTGAGCATGAAATCACTCCAAAAGGCTTCATAACTTTGGTGCCTGGACATTCAGAGTTATTTGTTGTCATCCAAAGAATGAGGTGAACAAAACTATGCCAGGATAAAAACTTGATCATTGCCCCTGTTGGGCCAGGTGGACTATAAATACTGTATAACAATACAAAACAAAACAATACAATCTCAGATCTCAATAATAACAACGAGCACAGTTAATAATCTCCAATATAATAATTACACATAAATGCTGGTATGGAGAAAAATATACGACATGATACAGATTGTAGAATAGTTACTTGAACAATTTAATACCTCATGGTGTACTGTAAAACATCATTGGTAAGGCCATATAGATCAGCCATGATCTGTCATAAACTACCCGATTAATAATACAGCCATCATTCACAAACGGGCATATATGCCCTTCCCCTTAAAAAATATCATTATTATTTTTTAATGTATTTATTTTAAAATTTTACATTATTTATCTTTATTTCATAACTTTGTTTGAATCTGTACAAGATTAGCTGTAAGAACAAACACTAGTTAATTATAATGAGTATAGTTCAATTTGCTTCGCTTGTTGAGCTGAATTGTCCACCATACCCGTAAAATGTATTCCTTGGGTGCATTCAGGCTGAACTCTACATACTATGTAGTGCTATGGAAGCTGTTCAGCCAGGATACCATATGTAGTACCATGTAGTACTACTTTTGGTTTGGACCCCATAGTGTTTTGTAAGAAAATCTAGGAATACCAAAAGAATGAAGGGAATGGGCTGGACATAAGCCCAGACCGATTTCATGCTATTTTCCTACTAACCCGTTCAGCCAACCACTACTTTGTAGAAAGTAGCGTAGTGTAGTGTAGTAAATGTAGTGCAGCATGAACGCACCCCTGGATCCACCCCTGTGCTGTGTTCACATGAGGGCATTAAACCGTCTTAAGGCCGTAAAATGAATAAACGGTTCACATGGATGTCACTTTAAACCAGTGTCAAACCAGTTTAACAAAGCCTGTTTCTAAAGCGACCTGAAACTGGCTTAACAAAAAATGATGACATTACGAGGGCAGGGGCACTGAAATGCATGCCATGTGAACTGGCGACTTTTAATCCGTTTTAACAAAGCCCATTTCTGTAGACCGTCCCACAGAGACCTGTTTCAAACCTGCATCAGTGTGAACACAGCACTGGATACTAGAATATGAATAAACTTTTAACAGACATGTATACAAACAATGAACTAATATCATGCATAAAGTTATGTGTATATAAAAAAGAATGTATAACAAAACAATAGGACAATATCCAATATGAAACAATAATCATACAGATATTACTATACAAGATCTGGGGCGTGTTCAGCCAGCATAAATAGTACTATGTAGTGCTACTTTTCATTATGGGTTTGGACCTCTTAAGTGTTTTGTAGGAAAACCCAAATCATGAAGAGATTGGACTGTACATATGCGCAAACTGATTTGCTGCTACGAGCTTTCGTTCAGTCAACCACACTACTTTGCAGATTTGGTGTAGTGTAGTGAAATGTAATGCAGTCTGAATGCAGCCCTGAAGCCAGTATTTCAACGAGTTGCTTTATGATAGGAGTTATGATAGGAGGATAATCGACAATAACTTTATCATGTTTAAATATATGGTAAGACACAATAATAATAATAATAATAATAATAATAATACACAAACCATAGTTAACATACATGAACAAGGGAAATAACTACAGTATGACTACAGTATCACCTTAGTAATAAAATTCCCCCGAGGTTTTGATTGATGTAATGCTGTAAGTGGCTGCATGAATATTTCACCCATGTGTGACGACATTCCCCAGAGGAAATCATTACTGTAAGTATGTGGTAACATTTCCCCAGAGGAAATCATTACTTGTAAATATATGGTAAAATGGTTATTAAAATGGAACTTTACATATTGTTTTCTTTCAAATACAATGTTTTATACTTGCTACTGCTAGGGCACCCAATTCACAAATCAAAAGATTTGATTCAGTAAGGACCACAACTAACCGGACTAGAACATATTTCCATGAACCATGAAACAATAATAATAATAATAATAATAATAATAATAATAATAATAATAATAATAATAATAATAATAATAATGTGAACATTAATATTGCCCTAAATCCACACTCTGAAGCATGCTCTATAGATACAAGTATACTGTTACAACTCTTGTAGTATGATGATCATAACCTGATCCTGGGCTGTATTTCTCGAAATGCAGGGTATCATCGTTTCTCTACAAGACGATAAGCACTCTCATAGTGATATCTTATACATGGCAATCTGGCTCATATGACAGCACTATGCTCTCATAGCTCTCATAGCGTATACGAGAGCTTCGATAAACTATTTTCCATGGTTTTATAGTCTTCTGATTTATGTCCAGTATCAACACATATACCTCTTTCATGAAAAAGGCCAGAGTCAGAGGCAGAACAACCTGTTTAAGGTTAAATTGAGAGTTCTTGCTGCAATGCCCAAAACTTTCAGAAATTGAAAAATCAGGACAATTTCTTCATCTCTTCACTTTGCACCTGATACGAGTATCCTATGTAGTCAGAGGGAGGAGGAGCTGAGGGAGAGACTGGAGGGGGTACAATGCCACCCCCAGAAATCTGTACGCAGTCATCATAGCTAGGAGGGGCTGAAACATGAACACGTATAGTGAACAATAGAAATTCAAATAGGATAAAGGTAGTTGAAATTCTCTTGGGTTCCATTTCAAAAAAGGTGTTAACATCACATAAATGCTCGATTACAGTAATATGAGTTAGAAAAGGGTTAATAAGTGGGATACAAAAGCATCATGAGTTAACGAAACCATTTTTAGTACAATTTCATGATTGACACATTGTGCACCCAAATGATTAATCACAATACAAGTCATACCATACTTTTCAAAATGGCCGACACGTGGTTTCGATCAAGTCTTGAAAAAAAAGAGTTTAGAATGTATTTGTCTTGAATAATACGCACCCCCGTGTGAGAAGTGAGTTTTGGGGTTTAAAAAGTATGTATTATACAAGGAAACGTACGGTACTAAAAAATGTCTTGTATGCTTGGGGCCAGGCTACTAATGATGCGAAAATCATCTGCATTTATCAAAAAAATACGTACCAGGTCTGCTCTTGGCAAAAGAATCAGGCGTAGTGGGATACTGACTCTGAACAGCCGGTTGTGTAAACACATGTGCTTGAGCTCCGCCGTAGCCAATGTGAGAGTTATCTCCCTTTGATGCAATGCCCTTTACTGGCCTCGGCATGGATTCTGGGGCGACTGTGAAGTCTGCTGGCTCGTACAGAAATACACTGACGTCGGCTGAATTTGCGACTGGCTGCGTCATGACAGGAAGTTGACACGGTTCTGCGAGATCTCCGATAACTAGATTTACGCTGTTACTGAGGGTGTCACAGTTGCAGCCATCCACCCGCACCTCGTACTGAAAAAAAATGCCTTATTTATTCAAATATGCAATCATAAAATATTTTACATACAAGCCAGTAGCAGACTTATGAAAAAACGTCTGCAAATATCTGACAATGTCAACACGCTTCTAAATATCTAGGCTAGTTTTCTAGGTTTGTAGCAGCTGTCAAATCTGCATGATGGTGATTGTAACTGTTAAAGAAACTGACTATTTCCTTGAAAGTAAAATTCTCATTCTTTGATTGACAACCCTCTCTCTGCTGGAGGAGACCGGAGATGCCCTAAAGAGCAGTGCCTGTGCCTAATCCAGCAGGGAGAGGGTGAATGCAGGAATATTTCACCCAGATGCTACAATTATCGTTTTACATTCAATACATTAATGAAGAGGCACCCAACATCCTACCTTTAGTCTGTAGACAAAGTGGATATTGTCACAGTAGAGGAGCTTAGAAGGAGGCAATGATCCACCGAGCTTTATTTCTGGACAAAATCTTTCTACTGTATTTGGTGCGACAAAAAAACAACGTTCTTGCAACGTTTCCGTATTTATTATCGTCTTGTTTTTCCGAGACTCGTAGTGAACTTCCTGTATAAATTTATACCAGACAGTGTTAGCTAATAACCAAAAACTTGAAAAACTTATTACTGATTAATTCATAAATCTTGTACGTATATTTAAAATGTAAACCACACCTCACATTACAAAAAAAGAACATGGAAAAACATACTGGAAAAGAAAGTATTGGAACAATTATTGAGAACCAATTTAAAACAATTTGAAACATTAGAAGCAGTGATAATTCAATTTTTAAGAATGGACTTTTGCAGAGGGATACCATCATATTCCAAATGCATTAGATCAATGAAAAGGAATAGGGGGGAACCTATCCCCCAAAAACATGTTACATGTACCTTCTTTAGCTTGACAGTGAAGGAGCACCGAGCGTAAGTCTGATTGCGAAGCTGGAAAGATGGTATGACCTGCTCAGCCCGACTGTAACCTGTTCTGGGGAGATTGATGGTGTAGCCAAAGCTACCAGAGGTGCAGCAAAGACAGCAGTGTGTGTCATCCTTCGTTTCTTCAAAAGGAAGCTGCTAACGAGAATTAAATTTAATTCAAAGACTTTCAATTTCATATACTAAAAGAGATTACAAAAGGACCAGTAAATGGTCAAAACAGCTACAAGAAGGCTAGAAGGATTGCAGATATTTTTTTGGACTTTGTCATATAATGTCTAAGGTCCTCTTTAGTTGCTTTGGGTGGGGGGGTAATTGGGGTTTAGAGTCTCTTTCAAGATTCTTTCACTTATATCAAAACATGTCAATTTTATGGCAGGAGGAAACCAACAACATCCGTAGCGCTGATACTGACAAGACCAAGGATGATATCTGCATTGCCACTCTACAGACAGCGCATCCTATCAATATCGTTTCAGAAAGGTAATTTTCGCGAACATTGATGCCAGGGTCCCGGGTCGGGATTTGAACTTGGTACCTTCGGCTCCGAAGTCCAAGTGAATTATTGTTTTATATCACAGCGGGAATCTTTCACCAAAGTCCAAACATTCTACCACTGTGCTACCACCCACCCCCACCCCCTTAGTAATATGTGGGCCTGCACAGCAGTTCATCCCTGACTACCTCCCTGCCAGTGACATTTTTGGACATTTATGGTTATATGCTTTTAAGAAAATAAAAATCCAAATGTCTATAGGCTCCATGTACTTGTCAAGAACTTGCAGTCGCATTGGAAGAATAATGGCACCAGATTCCTCAAGTCGAGTTCAGAAATTTGGTGGACTTTGCCATAAAAGATCTGCTGATTCTCAATTTATTTTGTTGAGTTACACTGAAAGAATCTTGATGGTGGTTCTAAGCCCCAATTAAAAAAATAAAAATAAAAATATCGGCATTTGAATGCACTTCCTACCATCGTGGATGGCTCTGAATTCAGATTGTACTCCCCATGAATGATCAGTTCCGTCTGCCGGCTGATGGTGCTCCCACTGGGGTACAGGTCTATGGACGAGTCCACCCAGAACCGTATCAGTCCGAAGGCGCCGGTGAACGACGACGGTACCATGTTTGGTATACGGAACTTGAATGGGAAATTAATATCTCCTGGCGGAAGGTCTTCTCCCTTGCCACCTGAAAAAAACATGTATTCCAGTCAGAACTTGATATTAGTACATGCATTGACCACACGGTTACCTGGAATGATGAGATAAGACATGTGAATGGTAACCTTGTAGCGCATTGAACGACAGCTTGGGTTGCATACTCCCCAGGGAGTTGAGAAGGCATTGAGGACACACAGACACATCAACAGGGGTAATAATGTAGGATGGATTTGGTGCAAAATAAATGTTCACATTGTTATATAGTATAAAAAGTGTCAAGATCATCTATGCAAAAGGTCAAAGGGCACTAATCGTGTTAATGAATATTCTGATACAGTTATCTTTATCTGACATGTACGATTCTTTTTGCAGATTTTTTTTGTTAATAATCTATAAATATCTTTATTTCCTAATTAATTACACCTACCTACTACAGAGCAATCGCTACACATGTAATTGTGACATTACATTTCTTGAGAGAAAGAGAGAGATATATGAATACATGATTACAAAGGTTAGACTGCTTGACTCATGCAAATACATATTCTCTTGGATTCAAGAGAAATGCAAATTAAAAATCATCAATGAATGGTGAATTCAAACTTGTTTTAATACCAATAAATTGTGATAGTATTCATCAAATCTTTTGACTTGAACAGTGAAAGTATGACCAAAGGGATATAACTCTGATACACTGTCTTTGCACTCGTTTGTCTGGCCGACAGCTGACGTCTAATGAACAACACATGTTGTTCAAACACTGTGAGATGTATCCAGATATATCAATGACGACGACAAACATGTAAGAAAATGAAGATCTTGATGACATGTGATCTTTACATCTTGGTGGTATAGTTGACGTAATTTGTTCACACGAACACCACAAAAAATAGTAAAGTAGTACCACCATGTATCACACATTCACAATACATACACTGTACAATTATGATCATAATTATGGTATTATCTGTATGTATATTGATGTCATACAATACACATGAATCACACATACTCAGACATTAAATACAATATACATCATTCATTGCACAAGAAACAATACATATACTTTACCAAAAATCTTCTTTTTGGGTAGAATGATATATTCCTTTTGGAAACCATGATCTTTTTGATTGCTGTCCAATTTAAATTCTTCAAAACTGCGATGTTTTGACTCTGTGGACTCTGACTCGCCTTCATTCCAACCAATGCACAACAAGCCCTCAGCTCGCAGGTACACTGCTGTAACCATAGCATCACAACAATGGAGTACACCACTGAAACCATAGCATCACAACAGTGGAGTACACCGCTGAAACCATAGCACAACAGTGGAGTACACTGCTGTAACCATAGCACAACAGTGGAGTACACTGCTGAAGCCATAGCATCACAACAGTGTACACCACAGTAACCATAGCATCACAACAGTGTACACCACAGTAACCATAACATCATAACAGTATATTACTCATGCCACCATTTCATTTTGCGACGTCACCAAATCTCGGGGCCTGAATAAGATCGCATAAATCCACGTCAGGGATCAATGAAGCAAAGAAAATAAGTAAGTTTGCTCGTTTTTGCACTATTACTTGCACTATAAAAAATATACATAACATTGAATAGGATAATAACAGTGTTAATTACTCGATGCATATGCTGTTATACTCAAATATGTTATAAATAAATTATATTTTCTTTGACAATTTGATTCCTGACATCACGGATTTGTGTGTTTAGGCCCTGAGATTTGGTCACATGACAAAAAGATAAGTCGGTGCAAGAAATATATGAATATTTGAGAACAAATTCCCGAGCTGATTACATGGATGGTATCGGGTATAGCCAGAATGGAATATCCAATAGTAAAAGGGGCCAACACTACGTTTAGCTAGCTGAACTACTCTATACCCTGCTGTGTGCAAATCTATTAGCATGATGCATGCTTTTGAATTAATAAATCATCCAAGAACACATTACTATATGGTAAGTGAGGCGATTACAAGTGCCCAGTAGGGTATGGAGAAAATACCATTTTATGATATTGGTTGTTCTCTAGTCTTCCACTCTGACCATATCCATATAACAGGTCTTTGATGGTCAGCAGTGAAGGCTAGAACCTAGAGGAGTCTCGAGCTAGCTCTGCGTATGCTTCTATCGACATGTTCACTCTACTTTGGGTCAGGATGCAAGCGCCATTCTGCAGCGCTAAATATATCCGACAGTACTGAATTATGATAGATGATATTACCAGTAGAATGCAATGTTTGATTCAACACCAATCGTATAGACCCTTCTACGTTACTTCCAGGTTTGTAAACACGGTCAGAACCAGATTTTTGCGAGTCTACATTCGTGTTCCAGACATCCTCACAACAACTCGGATCAAGCGTTATTTCAAACAACTGGATAGGACTGAACAACGCAGCCATATTCTCACGCTATGGCTGCTATGTTTGCTCTGCCCTAAAATTCGGGTAAATATATAAATAATCTATCAATACAAATGATTGCAGTAGAAAGAAAAAAAGGTAAACACGACTTTGTTGATGCCCTTTCAGTACTCTGAACAGTCGAGCGATGCCGATTTACGTCCTCACTGTGCTGTAGAGCTTACAAGGACTAGGCTTATAACGTATATGCGCAGCGTGAATAAAAGCGTACAATGTACGTATGTATGTATTTTATCTTATCACCCAATACTGTCTTTTCGCAGTAGATATCGCTTTCAAATAACAAGCGATATGATCATTTGACTCAATTCTTGGTTTACTAGTATTTGATTGTTTATTTGATTGTTTATTTGACTGTTCTACCATTGTGATGTCAAGCTGTAGACATCGCTTGACCCAAGTATTTGATTGTTCAACCATTGTGATGTGATGTCGTAGCATTGCTATGATGTCACAGTGCAAATGCACAGCAGCCTAAAGATTTGACTTCACAGTAAAATC
>JAUTBT010002409.1:0-10119 GCA_032361225.1 Lepetodrilus schrolli | reverse complement strand
CCCAGGAACCTGGGTGAAGAGATGTCTGAGACTTGGCGAGGAGTAAAACCCGGCACGCTGAGTTGAAAAGTCCACACGGTCAAGCAAGATGTGCTTGACCGTGAGGTTCTCGTCAGATGTGATCAGAGTGTCATCCTTACCCTTCTTGAAGATGGTGTACACCAGATGGACGATGGGTCTGTTGATGGGCGTCTTGCCGTACAGTCTGATGAACACTCTGTTGGCCCTGGTCTTCATCTCGGCCTGGGGTCCGGCACAGTACTGTACGTACTTGGTCTCGTCCAGCGTGGTCCGCTTGTACAGGGCAATGAAGTTCTGATCACATCTCTGAGGACGCTTCATTGTCACATTGACGGAGCGCACGTAGATCTGAAGCAGCGAATGTTATTTATTTTTATATTTTGTTTGATGGATATGGAATGTATTCAGCTGGGATTGCCGCATTCACGTCTTGGCAGTTTTTGGTACGTGGAAACCTGCAACACCCATAGCACTGAGAGTTGCAAGAAACCTCCGATCACCTCCAAGCTGGCACTGACAAACCAAAAGTGATGATTGCACTGCAAACGTTCATACGAGCAGCAAAGTGTAATGATTGAAAACTGAAACCGATTTACGTTACATTTCAATATTTAATTGTATGTTCTCAGTAGTTTTATTAATGTATTCAAAAATAACTATGCATGTACACTGTATTGTGACATACAACGAAGTAAGGACTGAATTATAAGTTGATGTAACGAAGTAAGTAATGGTGCATTCCTAGTGTTGATCATGCACTATCATCAGCATGAACACATTTCATTGTAGAACGTGAATGCTGTTTAAATAGTAGACTGTCGATCTAATCCTGCATAAACAACCCTATGTTACTCACGCCGTATTTGGTGTCCGTGTGTATCTCCCACGTGCAGTCATATGGGCGTGGTACCTGGTACGTAGGTGAATCACCACCCAGCAGCCGGGAGGACAGCATCCCGTCTGGGTGGGAGGGCTTCACCTCCAAGTACTCGCGACATACGGAAGGGGGGCCACCTATAGCAGACCGGAAGTGGGTGAAGCTTGACTAAAACCTTGCTTGGACGTTAGACCATGAACATACGTGAAACGAGGCCGACGTTGTGAATGGTGCATACGCGTTTACAAAAGAAAAAAATATACAGGAAATAGGAAACAGAACTGTAGGCATTCCTCAGTTTCTGAAAATCTTTCTAGATTTGTTTTGATACCAGTTACAAAGTATCATACATACTAAGCAACCATACATGTAGTATGTTTCGTATTATTTTTACGTTTTCTCAAAGTCTTACCTGTACTGAAAACTGTGCCGTCGTTCTGAGCTGTAGAAATAGAAGAACTCCGTTTGTTAATTACGCTTCTTTGATATCCACATTAATAATGTTCACACCTATTTATGCTCATATGTTATTCTTCGACAATAAACATTTTAATTTAGTAATGAGAATGATGTCTACACTTCATACATATCATTTATTCATTTTTAATATACTACTGCAAATCGTTACCATATTAAATATGTATACTTGTATCAGTAACTTACTTGTATCTTTGACATAGGAGTAGATTGCCTTGAATCCTTCGTCCTGAATCAAATCGTCTGACTTGAACCTCATCCACAGGAAGCGCGTGGAAGAGGCTATGATGGGAGGGAACGACTCACCACAGAACCGCTGTATAAGGGGGGAGTAAGCGAAGGGGCCGTCTCGTACTTCCAGATAGTCGTATTTGCAGTTTTCAGAGCTTTCTATCTTGAAGGTATCTCTGAAGTCCAGCTGTATTTTGAAATTCATTGGTGCTGTTGAAGAGAATATAGACAACGGATGTCACTCTTCATTGACGGACTCTTAAATAGAGACGTGAATATCACGTCAATGAGGCTTTGTCCTTAGAAGCTAGAACTATAAATGGGTGTAGTTGGTATAGAGATTCGTTCAAACGTCTAATATGTTACTTTGACGAGTTCCTAAATAACTGAGAATACAAAGTTACAAATATTATTTGAATACAAAAAGAATGTGTTCTTGATGTGTAGGCCTACATGTCATATACCATAGTTTGAACATTTCACTTAAACATACATTTAATTATTCGGACTTACGACATCAATAACAAAGCCTACCTAACGAGCATAAACCGATCATGTCAGATATATGTATTAAGCACAATCATGACTCAAATAAGGTACATTCAACTCTCTTCTAATATAACAATAACAATAACAATAATAATACTAATAATAATACTAATAAATACCATATTTATATTGCGCCCTGTTCATGCTTATGGCCTGTTCAATAGCGTTTTACAACATAAAATAATAATAATAATAATAATAATAATAAATACCATATTAAATTGCGCCCTTTTCATGCTTATAGCCTGTTCAAAAGCGTTTTACAACATAAGATAATAATAATAATAATAATAATAGGACACTTATATAGCGCACAATTCCATGCGTAATATAAAAAAAGAACATAGTTGCATTTCCGGGTCAAAGTTTGCACATAAATTAAATATTCACTCAGCGACTTCAATGACGATCTTATCTGTAATAAATCAAGCAAGCGTGGCTTTGTGGGATATTATTTTTTTGCAACGCGACACTAGCGACAGGATGAAAGATACTATTCGAGATCTCATCATCTCTCACGAGACTACCCCTACCCTCTTCCACTCAAATCTCGCGGTTTATCAGCCTCCCGAGAAACCGCTGGTCTCATAACAAACATTGAACGTAACAGTATATGTAATATGTAGAGCAGACGATAAGCCGTCTGAACATCAGCCACGGATGATTGGCAGGCAGAGTGACGGAAGTATTTGCAACTTGGTCCGACATCTCGCTGATAACATCTCGCAGCTGTACTCGCAGCTAATTTAATTTTTGACGGCTTAAAAAAATATCAAATTTAATGTTCATGGATGTATTACCAGGTCTATTTCAACTTCTTGTTTGTAAGTGATTTGTAGACGTTTCAACTTAATTAAAATACTCGTTTACAACGTATTCTGTAAGAACAATATTTCTTTTTCGAATTAAATACGAGTATTTTACTGTCCGACAATCGACTTAAAACACAACAATATTAACAGTGAAGAAGGAATAACTCACAATTTCTAGTTTTGCATTGTGTAAAACTATCATACGGAAAACCAATTTAGATAAGTTTTGTAAATATAAACACCTAGTTAGAGTCAAACTATGTTTGTTAAAACTATTCGTCATAAAATGTTAGCGGTTTCATTTATAAATAACTTGACATCCCATGCTGTTTACTTTACACATATAACACTTCTAAAAATATACTGTTATATTTAAATTTTCCAGTCTTTTCTAATACACCAGTAGACTGCCACGGTAGACTTCCACCCAAACGGACAAGATTTAGAAACCAATAAAACGAAACCTTCACTGTTACATGCATGCTCTAATCGCAGACCACTCTGCTAGACTCCATTGTTACACACATGCTCTAATCCAGACCACTCTGCTAGACTTCACTGTTACACACATGCTCTAATCGCAGACCACTCTGCTAGACTCCACTGTTATACACATGCTCTAATCACAGACCACTCTGCTAGACTCCACTGTTATACACATGCTCTAATCGCAGACAACTCTGCTAGACTCCACTGTTATACACATGCTCTAATCGCAGACCACTCTGCTAGACTCCACTGTTACACACATGCTCTAATCGCAGATCACTCTGCTTGACTCCATTGTTACACACGTGCTCTAATCGCAGACCACTCTGCTAGACTCCATTGTTAGACTCATGCTCTAATCGCAGACCACTCTGATAGACTCACTCCATTGTTACACGCATGCTCTAATCGCAGACCACTCTGCTAGACTCCATTGTTAGACTCATGCTCTAATCGCAGACCACTCTTCTAGACTCACTCCACTGTTACACACATGCTCTAATCGCAGATCACTCTGCTAGACTCCACTGTTACACGCATGCTCTAATCGCAGACCACTCAGCTAGACTCCATTGTTAGACTCATGCACTAATCGCAGACCACTCTGCTAGACTCACTCCATTGTTACACACATGCTCTAATCGCAGACCACTCTGCTAGACTCCACTGTTACACACATGCTCTAATCGCAGACCACTCTGCTAGACTCCATTGTTAGACTCATGCTCTAATCGCAGACAACTCTGCTAGGCTCCAATGTTACACTCATGCTTTAATCGCAGACCACTCTGCTAGGCTCCATGGAGAGCGTACAATAAACTAAATAAATTGCAGCCACGTTATTGAAGAAGCTCAACCTTTTGGCAGCAGATTATCGTTCTTGTTTTTCAGGAATCTATATGGAAACTATATGTCATAACTATTACTGACATTTACAAAGAGCAGGTTAAACGATACCAGAAAATCACAGAAGCCAGCCATAAGGCTGTTGCAACAAGAGGACTGTTACATTAGAACGTACTGCAGGATTAATCTGCAGCTAATGTTGTTGATGAATTATAGGTCGACAGTGGTGGTAATTAAATAGTAAGAACGTATGAATAAGTACTATTTTATTGGTACAAAATTCGATAATTCTAACGCATTTTTGCTATATTTACATAATTGCATGAAATATGTGAATTTATATGTAGTTAGTTAATTTGATTATACTTGACTAAATGCATACATGGAGCGCAATGCAGTATGATGATGGTATTAAGACGAGGATTTTCATGTCAAGTTCAGGAATGTACTTCCTTCATAGAAAACTTATTTATCTTCTTTGTTCAGCTAGCACATATATTACTAACAGTGGCTTAGTGGTATTACATATTTCCAGTAGGTTTTCGCATTCCCGAGATCGTTTGTTTTGTGCTGAGAGTTAGTAGACAGGCGCTATTTTGGACTCGGCGAAAGTTTGTAGGATGTCTGAAAGTGAATCCTCTCATTGTCGACAGCTCAATCTAGGGCTCCAGGCCCCCGTTCCACAGAACATTCGTGGCGCTACGAGAGTCATAACTCCTTAGCAACTCCGTGCTAACGTACAGGAGTTACGACTCTCGTAGCGCTACGAATTTTCTGTGTAACGGGCTCCAGTACGAGAATGTCACGAGTATGCATTAGATGTTGATGAAGGGACTGTGACAGACAATTAGCTTCCACTAAACCAGGGTTAATTACCAGCATAATATTGCCCTCTCCTAATGAAAGTACTCTGAAATAACGGTCAACGTTAATACACGTTTTCTAGAGGTGACCAACGTCTCTGCTTGACAAGCTGAATGACCAAGTTCCATTAGGAAATGTATAGACATGTGTACGTTTAAGACTCCTACTCTACAGAACGATCGTAGAGATACGAAAGTCGTATCTTCCTTTACCTGTATCGAGTTACGACTCTTATTCTACGATAGTTCTTTGGAAAAAGACCCAGCAATAGCTGTCCGTCATTGTTTCCACGTTGCTGCAACATTATATTGTTTGACGGCGACCTCGCGGACCGACTTTGACGTTGTCAAAACAAATTCATGTTCACCAGGCTTGGACCTGTTCAGACAGAATTGTAGTAAGATCTAGGCGATTTCTCAACACATGAGACTTGACTTATCACGTGACACCTACTGACCTTCCAAGTACATGACACAGTCGGTGTCGTTGTTGTAGTGGTTTGGGTAGCCGGGGGTGTAGAACTCCATCTTTTGGTAATTGCCGTGGGTGAAGTTCCAGCACCTTGGGGACACGTTGTCGAACGTCATGGGCGGCGGCGATATCCTCAACGCCATGGGAGCCAGATCTGAGACTGGAAACAAAATAAGACCCAGTAAATATTACAACCGTCATGGAAGTTGTAACAATCAGTTTAGGATATAACTGGTCAGTTATACGTTGTTCCCGGAAGTGCCAATACTGTTTCTATAAGCGCATCGCACATACATACGCATGCTATCCACACCGCCGCCACCGGTACCATTTGGATTTAAACAAGGGACACAATCCTCCAATTCTGACCATTGCTACCTTGTCATTCTGGCGAAGACTCTGTCTTTTCAATAATAGGAAGGCTGAGTGTTTGAAGTATTTAAAAAGCTTTATTCTAGATTGTATATATGCATTAACCATTTTTGGAATTGGGCAAAGGAGAAAATGTTTTTCTGCTTTGGTTTAACACTATATTTTACACAGTATGATTTAAACAAGATCGGTGAAATCGGCGTAAATTGCCTTTTGAGTAAGAAGACAACCTGCAAGAATTATGTGTTATTCTGTATGATGTATGTCAAACAATTAACGACTGGCATAGATAAACAACTATGCAAACAGATCGTTAGATATTGCATCTCAATTTACATATTGCTTAACATTTGCCCAGCTGGTATCAAATTGGACATGCAATGTATAGTCGGCCACAACCATGTATAATGCAAAGAATGTGTGTTGCAATCCTGATATATGGTGAACATATCGAATTCTAATAATTCAATTTAAAATTGAATTTACTCGTATTATTGATATCCGTCGACAACTGCTTCCTGTAGCTAACCACATGTACGAGTTGACTTCTCTACACACATATCATCTGAACACATGTACGAGTTGACTTCTCTACACACATATCATCTGAACACATGTACGAGTTGACTCCTCTACACATATATCATCTGAACACATGTACGAGTTGACTTCTCTACATACATATCATCTGAACACATGTACGAGTTGACTTCTCTACATACATATCATCTGAACACATGCAGGTTTTAGGAACATGATACCATGGTTATTGCATGTGATATGATACTATATATGATATTACACCGGATTTCCGTTACCGCTGCGACTCCCACCAAACCTATTAACGTACAGGTGCAGTATATCTGTCTTCCGGTCTAGACCAGCTACTGTGGGCTTGTCAAGTATTATTCAACATCCTTAAGACATGATGCAGTCTGTGAAGTTTTTGAACATAACGAAATACACCAAATAGTCATATTCACACACACACAAAATGTGAAGATTCTCAAGGGTTCTATGATTAGAATCACCGCTGCTTCGGGAGGTGAAATTGATTTACAAGTAGCAAGAAGATAGGAAGAATCGTGAGTCAGATCTGCGCATGGGTCCTAGTATCAACTTAAGCTGAGTGATATACTCCCCTTATCTGTGACCTAAACACAAAGAAAAACATACATCGAATTTAATCCCGAACCCTTTTGACAGCATGTGGCTATCTTTACGACAATACTCAAATTGATGGATATTTACCATCAGGTGACGTCATGATCAGTTTGTACGGGGTGGAACTCGATTGTGCCTATGCCCGCCAGCAGAACGGCGAGATTTGGAGCACATAACGAGAGTTTGTGAATCTCTCTACACTTCTAACACCAGGTGTTCTCGCTCCGTGAGTGTTTATTCATCTGAGTAGAATCACAATTACAAGACGTATCTGTCTTAATTCCACTGGAACTGATGTTTATACCAGCAACATTCAAAATTTGAAGCCTTAGTTTGCTTTGGAGGCGACGAGAAGTGTTTGTGTACAGACAAACGTAATCTTGCGGCAAAGAAGCCACGTTGAGATAACAAAACATAGGTGATATTTACCCCCACCTCGCACGGTGGGGAATGGGTGGCCGGCCACACGACCAACAGATGGCGCTCCAGCAACTCACTGACACACCTGAAGGAGTGAGCGCTCTAACCTATACGGGTTTCTGTCTAACGTTGAATGGAGGTAAACAAGTCGCTTTTTCAATAGCATATGATCCCACGAACACTTGACGTGTAACCATGCATATGGTGCAAGCTCTTATTTTAGATGATATCTCCATGGCAGCAAGAAAAAACGCAATGCAATCGGTTAGAGCATATGTTTAAATAAATGCATGTATCGCAAGCGGTGTCATACGTTATTCAAATCAGTACACGAAACCTAAACTGTGCGCAAGAATTTTTTCGCTTAAATATACTAGTGCCAGTCTAGATAGCGATCATTGGGCCCTACTTGTTCTGGTTATATAAATACATGTCAGATACACTGTTTGATATACGTAAATGGTTGCTGTGAAAATCTTTGGTTATACTTTTATCTTTTAATAATATTTATTTTAAGTTTCGGGCATCCATTAGCATGAAGTCATGCGCTTTAACAATGGACGATTTATTTATTTATTATTTATTTATTTGGCAAATAAAAAAATATATATGTAGAATGTGTAGGCCCATAGAAATGTCCAGTATGGGTAAACATTTGTTGAAACAGTTTGAATATTATAAAATAATATTAAGATTTCACGTATCGATTGGTTCATGCATAGGGACTTGTAGAGCGGACCCACTGCATCTGACTTGCATCTGACTTGTAAAAACCAGCCAACGTCTATTTTTTCTCTTCCGTGCACGGAATGATGAAATTTAGAATTGGGTTACTTTTAATAACTGAATGCAAATTTATGCATTGCTAGTCCAACAAACGTACGGATATTTGTTTGAATTAATGTAAAAAAAAAGAAGATTATGTTGACTGGTTTTGACAAGTCAGATGCACTGGGTCCGCTCTACAAGTCCCTGTGGGTTCATGTAGTTGATAGAAGATTGTTCTAGGCTAGCGTATTACCTATAACACTATTAGTTGAAGCTGACCGACATGCATGTGGAAAGTGATACTATCCTCATAATTATTTAAAAGGAGGAAAATTAGGTAACATATAAAAAAAATATAGTATTCTGTATTGCGGTAGTGTGAGTTTGAGAGCATTACTTATAGATAAGTATCGCACAGACATGCGTCACCAGTGCGAGACGTCAGAGCGTGTGAACCTCTCCTCCATACATTAGAAGAGAAAATCAAAATAGAACAGGAATCCCGTGCATTTTAAACTCCGAAAAACCAAGAACAATAGACTTCCCTTCTACAAGTGTACTTTTCTTTAGAACATGTTTTTCATACAAATATTTTCGGAGTTAGTGGAGCGATAACGAGTTGCACAAGAAAAGATCACATGCTTAAAATCCTGTTCATTTCTTACGACTGAAACTGTATATTCTTGAAGACTGTCAAATACAACCGAACATTTCCGGATTTTTAACACAGAATCAACTTCCGCTATGTGGCAACTCGTCTACAGTATCACGGGTTCAATCTTCACCTCGCCTCCTCCCCTCTCCTCCCCCACCAACCACATTCTCTCTGGTTTCAAGACGGTGCATCAAGTACATACATGTACATATAGCCATTCAGCCCAGAGAGCAGGTCAGAGTTGGTTTACCAACATTCACAATCTATCTAATCCAGAAAAGAAGTAGAATAATCTTTATTTTACATCGTATACATGGATAGCCAAAGAAGAAAAAAAAACTACGTTTTCAGAGGTATTGGAATCGTTAATATATACTAGTAATAGTATGCTCCATTGTCCAATTCTTTTGAAGTCAATATTATGTATATTTTAGACGATGTTACATATCAATTATCATCTTTAAACATCCTTGCAATTTACAATGCAATCTTTAAATGGTTTCACGTTGAACAAAATATATAGTTAAACTAGAGTAGGCCTACTACTATTGTTAGTTCCAAATAGTATACTAGTCTAGTATGGAAGTATACAGCACTCTAGCAATATGCATCCTAATCGTATAGTCATTTCGCCTGAATACGTTCATTTCGCTACATCCATACAAATTACTGTTACTTTGTGAAAACGGACATGCATTGCTCTGCTGCATATGGAAGGCAGTCATAAAATCAACGTTTTTTTTATCGTGGTGGGCGGGTATTTTTCAATACACAATTGTAATTCGTTTCTGAATGCTCATTTCATGGCTACTTTGAGAGGCTGCACGACTTGAACTATATCTCACCATAGCACGAACGGCAGCACGGACTGGACAGACCAGGAAGTGTTTGATCACAAGGAACACAAGGCCACGAGTGTCCAGTAAAATCACCGAACGATGGCCTTTCTGACTATCTCGTGTTGCCCTCACACACGGTGCTCGTTGAAGCATTCATAACCGTATTAGCATGTCCGTGGGCGTACTGGGGTTGTGTGTGTGTGTGTGTGTGTGTGTGTGTGTGTGTGTGTGTGTGTGTGTGTGTGTGTGTGTGTGTGTGTGTGT
>JAUTBT010002408.1:0-10121 GCA_032361225.1 Lepetodrilus schrolli | reverse complement strand
TATATATAGATATAGATATATACAATTTCTTGAGGTTATAATTTAGCTGTGTTAGTATAGTTCAAGTCTATGTTCATACGGTGACCGTGTATGTGTCACAGAGATTTAACTAGAACTGTCTCTGTTTTCTAATAACAAACATCTTTGAAAGTGGCGTATTCTTCACAATTCTCACTGCGTTATAATGATAAAATATCATATTTTGATTGATTGAAGTATAAATACATCCACTTTCAGAAATACATTAACTTGCAAGTATGTGACCCGCTTCAGTAATTTACATACCATTATTTTGTATTAGCATACAACGTATGAAACGTTACATAAACGTGAATAATGAGGTCTCCCTAAAAGGTGACTTCCAGAATTGAAGTGTTGAGTACAACTATATGGCTCTGAAACCGCAGAATGTTCTGACAACTCATTCACATCTTGAAGGAAAACATAGGCACGCACTTCTCTGTCATATCCTGGCGTTGTCTTGGTAATGTTCTCACAAATTATACCGAGTTTCCCACGTCTAAAAAGAAGTACTTTTTCTCCAGTTTTTCAGTCTATAAAGAGGACATGCGTACTGCAAACATCCGGCTTCTAGTCTACGAGTTCCCTTGATTCTAAGAAGAGCTTATATTTAAAGTTTGAAGATGGTGCTGCTTTGATTGCAGGGGATGTCTGTCTGGGGATGAACTGATACTTCAATAGCGGACTGACAAGAAGTTGAAGTAAGTCTGGCGTTGTATGTACGAAGGTTGCCACTCGATACCTACTTAATCCTTCCACGACTGCATTACTCCCACAATGAAATGAACAATTTGGGATATTTAGAGATTAATGCGCGAGTGTGTAATATTGATTTTACGACATGATCGCTTACAAATTACATTTCCATAGCAGAAGTTAGACATGGAGATGTATAAGTTGAAGGGGAGAGTTATTTGAACCACATTATTTTGAAAGTAATTCAAATATTGCCGACCTTGGAGTGTGAACTTTCAGTGTGATTTGCAACTATATGTTTTATGCAGTATTTACGATATTTGAATGACGTAATTGCATGAGCATTATATCGTTCTGACGTCAATCTGTGGTTAATTGACATGAAATAGAGAAGTTTACCACAGAAGAATTGAGGTGAAGATATTGAAGCAGACCAATAAACTAAACTCTATAGATATAACTTGTATTCAAAATGTAAAAATACAACCAATGCTTACCATTTTCCATACGTCGGAAAAGTACTAATGTATGTATTGACATCTAGTACATCAAAATGAGTTATCAAGTAGCAAACTCCAATACCTTTTATATATGATATTTGATATCCAAAGGCATGAGCTTGAGATTATATTTATCACATGTTCATTTACGTTATATTTGAAATGTTCACGTGAAGTAGACAGATAAGCTGCGACGCAATTACTGGGCGAATTCAGTGATACGCTGAACGAGCAGATGACATGTTCTGACAAACAAATTCATAAAACGGCAGTTATGCTCCGTGTTTACGATTCCCCTACGCGTAAATTAGGGGCATGCTTCATAATTATGATGCATGTACACGTCGTTCGAATTCACGACGAAGTCTCAACGATAATTACTTCTTTTGTACACATACGAATGTTAAGTTCATTCGCCTTCTACCTCACTAATGGAAATGCATCTACTGTATACAGTATTAATTTCCTCGGAATCATTAAGAAGACAAAGGACCCCCTTCTACATCCGGTCAGACTCCCTTCTACATCCGGTCCGGACCAAGTAGTAGTTCTTCAATAATCTTTGTAAGAGCCTATTGAATAATGCCGCTGTTCATTTGATCAACATATTAATGCATGGTGTGTCTATCTCCTCGCGGTCTAAATAATGGATCCCATTTACTCAGTACAACCAGTATTTAAAGACCGTGCGTGTATAAATAAGCAATATCGTCTTTATGGTGTCGTATCCTGATAATGAAAGCATGCAGAGGACGCAGCTAGATTAGCCAAGATAGAACACGTTTAATACGTCCAAACACTTTTATTGAATGTTAATGTCAATGTGGGATTTGTGTTATTGTATTTTTTTAGAATACTGTTATCGTACATGGAAGAACTTTGGAAGGCCTATGTTCGGTTCTCTGACAACTAAACATGCTCTGGATAATGTCAGAATAAATGTCAATGTCATATCTCTTGGCATAGCTGTAACACAGAAACAGGCAACTGGCATTTGTCATCCTTTACCATAACGAATAAATCGTATCACTGTCATATCTCTTTGTCCAGCTGTAACGCAAGCACACACAACTAGCATTGGGCTTCCTTTATCGTAGCGAATACATCTTGTGTCATATCTCTTGGCATAGCTGTAACGCAAGCACAGACAACTGGCATGTGTCCTTTACCATAACCAATACATCTTGTTATAGTACGCTTGTATGCTTATTAATACATTTAGATTTAATCTATTATTTTTCCTGATGGTAGAATTGCCACGATGACTACTGGAGGATGATAGTAATATAAGAAGATCATGTTTATGCCTCTCTGCGAGCCAACCACCGTGGCCAAGTATTTACGATCGCCTTCTTGACCAAATAAACATGGATTATTATGGGGATACACATATATTCAAATTGGAATGAAATAAATTATTCAAAGTATATTATTAATTTGTTATCAAATATCACGCTAATTATACCTATATAAAATTGGATAATACATTGGGTTACAAACTCGACCTAGAGCTACACATTCAGTTGGAAAGCAAATTGATATCCAGATTGGATATGACGTAAACGAATATGGAATATTTAGTAAAGTGATAATCGTATGCAAATCGAGTTGGGTCGTTACGTCCTAAAATGGGCATGTAGAATTGGATATATTTCAAGCAAATCATGTTAGTTAGGGAACCAAGGAAAATATAGTGTGCTTATGTAAGATCGAATCCTGGGAATAAAATATACTAGCAATGATGTGTTAATGGTAGAATGTTCCTATGTTAAAGTATTTAACTATTTAAGAACCTGATCGTATCTAGGATTCGTTCCTGCACACTGAATCACAGACTGAAAAACTTGTGATGTCACCTTAGGCAAGTGGCTTAGTTCACCCAGCAGAGAATGGGTACCCGGAAGGATGAGATGGACATGTGAATGATAGCCTTGTAGCGCCTTGAGCGGCAGCTTGGGTGGTATACTCCTCAGGGAGTTGAGAAGGAAATATAGTGTACACATATCCATTGACTGGGGTAATGTAGCGTTATGAGCTTGCTTTCGAGCGGGGATTTGGCGTAATATAAATGTTCACATTATTATCACATGATTTTCTTCAGAACAGCCCATTGTCGTATCAGTGATCAGAAATATAAATTGCTTCTCAAAGGACGAATGTCAGAAAATTGAAAAAAGATTAACTTTCATTATCGTAGGTGTTGCTACCTCGTCAACAAATGCTACGTCACAATATTCAAGGACATCAGACATCATAACAAGGGCACCATAATATTAAAGACACGGATAATAGCAAGGAAATCCTAACATAATATTAAGGACACGGATAATAGCAAGGAAATCCTAACATAATATTAAAGACACGGATAATAGCAAGGAAATCCTAACGTAATAAAGGACATTCCTAACAATACAGGACATTTAAAAAAGCATCATGAACACAGGTCTATCAATGACTGATAGAAAATCAAGAACATTGAAATGCCCATGCCGTAATCATATCAAAGGCATCACTATATTTTATACTTACGTTATAACGAATAATAACAGCAATATTGACTTGAACTTAGGGGAAAGTACAGAACAATGTAGGATAATGATGGTGTCTATAAGGTCATTACAATATACTCGCAAAACAATGTGTTAGATATTTGTAATTAATATTTAATTATAATAAATATGTATTTTTCGCCAGATCAGATATCTTGTTTAAATAAAATGTCGTAATAGCTTGTGGATGAATCTTAATCGATCATTCTTCACTGGCGCGAGTTGATGTGATAATCAACCTTAGATATGCGCCGTCAAGCACCTATGGTAATGTTCTTCTAAGATCAAAG
This sequence comes from Lepetodrilus schrolli, assembly GCA_032361225.1. Lineage (NCBI taxonomy): Eukaryota > Metazoa > Mollusca > Gastropoda > Lepetellida > Lepetodrilidae > Lepetodrilus > Lepetodrilus schrolli. The sequence goes on along the minus strand of JAUTBT010002408.1, from coordinate 6,065 downwards.
AACATGTATATGTATATCATATTTTCAATATGCTGCTGAATTAAGTGTGATGTCATGCAATTATTGTTGTTTATGCATGGTTTATCACAGTATTCCATTAGCTGTAGTCTGGAGGAATTTTATATAACCTGGGATTGTGGTGTGCAAAGCATATTATTGCATTTATTCCAAATAATAATGGTCCCATTCAACTAATGACCTAATATGTTGCAGTTGCCATCAAAATCTAATGTTAACACATCTCAATCTAAAGTATTTATTATGCTGGCGGCCATTTTGTTCTCCAACATGGCGGCCAGTTAGTAGCAGGTACCACATATGAACCAATGTCTTATTCAGTTAAAAACATGCTTCTTTTTATTTTTTTAAACTTTTTTAATGGTCTAATTCCATTAATTGAGCTGTAAGTTACAAATTATAAATCCAATGTGACCTCTACTGTAAGGCTAAATAGGTTAAATTGCCCAATAGTTACAAAGTGACATCAAATGGATTGCAATCGGCACTACAAATGCAGTTAATAAATGCAATAAAATACTTTGCACACCACAATACCAGGTTATATACAATTCCTCCAGACTATAACTAATGGAATAATGTGATAAACCATGCAGAAACAACAATAATTGCGTGACATCACACTTAATTTAGCAGCAATAAAATGCAATTTCAGGTCTCCTGTGAAAATAGCAAAATGCTTTCAGGCTAATAGTTGCATTAACGATCAATGTTGGTTTTTTGGTGTGCATTTGATGCAAGATAAATTAAATAGTCTATTATCGGCATATACAATCATATCCTGCCGTATTGTAACTGTAATGTTCATTGTCGTCATCATCAATAATAGATATCCCGGATCTATGTTTCCATGCGTTCTCTACTGATCTCTTTTCGACGAAGAAAAAAAGCTATATTCGTTGCATCACATTTAGACGTACAGTACCATCTGGACCATCCTCGCACCACAGCGGTACTGATTCCGTTCAGGACTCACTTCATGTGGTACCCCTGACACACATCTAGAAGGAAACTTGCGCAAACAGAAAACCAAATATTTTCCTGGTGAATTTGGTGTAAAACATCTATCCAATGATATGTGGTGGCATTTGATCCCGTGCATTGCACGGCTGACCGCTCAGGTTAAAGTGAAGCACGTTCGAGCTCGGCTGGTTCTAGGATTCGTTTCTGCCCCACACTGAAAAACTTGTAGTTTCACCTTAGGCAAGTGGTTTAGTTCGATAATGCCTCTGTTAACCCATCAGAGAATGGGTGCCCGGAAGGATGAGTTGTAGCGCCTTGAACGGCAGCTTGGGTTGTATATTCCCCAGGGAGTTGAGAAGGAAACTGAGTGTACACAGATCCGTTGACCGGGGTAATAATGGAGCTATGAGCTTGCTTTCGAGCGGGGATGTGGCCCAATATAAATGTTCACATTATAACATTAATATTATTATAAATTGTATCAGTTCTATTTATAGCTCCTAAACTGTTTGCGCAAGTTTCTCTCTAGATGGCGGTGCCAGGGATACCACATTAAGTGAGTGTTGAACGGAATGATAACAGCTGGGATGCGCGTATGCAGCTGGATAAACTGCAGCGTGTACAAAACATATCTGCACGCCTCATCACACATGCTCGTGCACGTGAGGAAATGACGCCCCGTGAGTACTGACGGAGCTGCACTCGCTTCCAACAACCAGCATACTGTTTTCAACCCGCTGACATGTGTATACAAATCGTTACATGAGCTGACTCCGGTCTATCTTATCTATTTACAAGAACTCGCTCCCGTCTACAAACCTGAGAGCACACAGAGTTCTGCTATCCTACTATACAGTTTGTACTGCCACCTCTACCGAAGAACAGTTTATGGTGAGAGAACCGTCAGAAAAGCATGGTATAGTCGTATGGAATGCACTGCCGTTTGAATTTCGATGTCTTGAAGATGTCAACAGTTTTACTGAAAAGCATCCTGTTGATCAGAAGATTATGTTTGAGTGCAATACATATAACGGATCATGACAGATTCATGACTGAGATTCTGAGCAGAGACTATACTTGTATCAAATATCTAGATCAGTAACGATATGTAAATTCATAATTTAGTAGTAGTAGTAGTAGTAGTAGTTATTATTACTGCTGCTACTACTACTACGACTACTACGCCTACACAACTACTAATACAAACAGCCAACATTAAATCCATTATCAAAATTGGTTCATCTGCGATGAAGCTGTTATATGTCTTACATCCAAACATTATCTTCCGGTCAGTCTAACCTATGATGAAAATACCAGATTAAAGCTTCTGGTTATAGTAGTTGTAGTTATCTGAAAATGAATATAATGTTCCTTGTTGAATCTAGATATTTCCCCCGTAAAATTCAACTATTACTTTTGGATTATCATATGTCTGAAACAGCTGAAACGTAACATGCCACAGCCCAAATCGAATCCGTTTTTAACGAAAGGGACAAGATAATATATTAATGTACCAATACTCAACAGTTAGCAAAACATCCATCTAGATGCACAGCTCTTGTTTGTTTACTATATTATGCAATGATTGTAGATAGGCTTTTGCTATGGACATGCATGTAACTCTACTTGGGCAAGAGACAAATTCGGAATATTTCAATGAAAACTATCACCATGATGACAATAGAAAGTTAATACATTATGAAAGGTATGCATTACTTATACTATACGTCAACATGTACAAAACAACAATAGTGGCAGCAGATAGTGTATACCTGTTAATATATCAACAGAATCTTACAAATTTGTCGAAATATGTTTCAGTTACGAAATGTCAAGGCCCGCAAACAAATACCTGATTCCACTTCCATCACCAAAGTCGTTGTTGTGTGGGGGATAATGATTACTTATCTCGTAATAAAAATATGTTTGAGGAGTGGTGTCTGGACATTGCAAATTGCTGTGCTATGTCAAATACCAGTAGGTCACTCTACGCTAATAGTGCATCTAGACGTACCTGGGGAAGACTGGCAATAACGCTGAGAGTCCAGGCCACTCCAAGCATAATTCGGCCTCTTCTGTCGGCATCGTGAAGACTCATGGGGTGAACGATAGAAAAGTAACGGTCCAGACTTATCGTCATTAAGATGAATGAAGACAGATAGAATCCAAATGCTCGACAAAACATCATTAGCCGGCAAAGAAAATCACCAGCCTGCCAGGACACGGTAACGTGCCAAACGGTCTCCAGAGGTAACATTATGAAGGCGACAATAAGGTCGGCCACGGACAGGTGCATAATGAAGGTGTTTACTCTAGATTTGAAACTTCGGCTACGGCACAGGGTTATGAACACGATGAGGTTCCCAGATGCCGCAATGACGAACAGGCATATGTAGGCGATAACGGATACAAGGTTGTCGTCATTGAAAGTCATCTCTCTCGGGAGAGCAATGGGATGTGCAGGGGACACATTCTGTACTTTAATATCATACGTCGTCGTGGAATGACATAACAAGGTAGGCAACGACACAGTGGTTGTCCGTGCGTTCATTTCGTCCACTGTGTGATTACATTCCATGTCTTTGCTGATGGTCTCACAAAGAAGTCCAGTACCTCGGTAGGAATCGCGATAACTTCACTACTACTTCCTATATGCGTGTTCCGGTTCCCCGCATCGCAGTCGACTTCCCTTTGCGCTCGCTCAGTTCGCTAGTCTGGCATAAGATAGTTCAGAAACAATTGCCCAGTAGCCGCCGATCAATGCTCAACACGTGTTGGCTTGACTCTAGGCTCACAAGACAACTACAATTGGAAACGAGGCTGGGCTGTAGAATGAATCAAGTCAGTATTTATGTCCCGGGAGGAGAATATGGCTGTAATAGCAGTAGTTTCCAGTAATTTATGAGTGTAGATTGCGTGGAAGGTTACATGGCTAACTACTATGGACGCCTCTGCCATTACCTTACATAATCGACTTAATAATATATTATACGAATAGAAATTGTTACGTTTCATCCGTGCCATGTGTTGATATACTGTGTTTGTGCAGGAAGACGCACGTCTGCGTGACCTCGATGTATTTACTTATGAAATTGCAATAACTGATACGTATGTTATTAAGTAAATACTAGCAGATCACAGACTAGTTGTTTATCAGATGACGCTTGTCTTCTTGGTGCAACTGTGACTACAGTCGCCTCCAACGAATTCGAAAAAGTCAGTGTCCATATGTCCTTTCAAACTACACAATACTTGACGTATAACGTATTAGGTTGAAACGCATCCTCTATTGTGATAAAGCACTGTCGTAACCCGAATTATAAATGAAAAGTCGACCTTAACTAAAAAAACTTTTTCATTTGCGGTCTAGTTTTATTTACGGTTTTAACATAGCACCATTGTTCCTTTGCTTGCCTCATTTAAGATCATTCGTACTTGCAGTGACTCACTCACTGAACACAAGGAAAGGGCTATGCTACCGATGTTGTCTTGGTTTTTATCACAGGGGTTCGGTGATAGAATAGTTTTTAAATTTTGTTTATTTTTTAAAAATATTATAGATATTCTAGTAATTTATGTTTTAAAAAAATATAAAATATTTGTGTAGCGTGACTGACCCGTGCCTATGTAATTAGAGATAACTTTCCTGGCTATTACAAAGCTCGATCCGAAAAACTTTAGTTTGCAAGCTTAGATAAACCTAATATGTTACCGCCCTATGTTATTAAAATTATCAGACTATACTATAGCAGGATTTTGTTTATTATATGTTGTAAATATGCACTATACGTAGAATAAACTCTGTTCTATTCAGTTCAGTTCTGTTCAGCAAGAAAATGTTAAACCCTGGCCTAAAATGAATAAATCGTTGCCACCAGGCGATCAGTTATATATTCAGGGGATCACCACCCTGACCTAACACTTTTTATTCCAGCGTTCCGCTGGGGGTTGCCGACTTCTATAATTTAGAAATTGAATGAAGCGCCAAATATACATGCTTCTTCACCGACATTACTCAATAATCAACAACGGTATGATCTGCATATAATTGTGTTATTACCCAAAATCGCACAAATACAAAAAATTCGCACGAGTGCTCGAAGAATCTCCGGCTTACAAAATATATACTAACAGAACGTCTATATCTTATAACTTAGACATAGCGCAGGGACACACAGTAATCTATAAGCTACTAGCCGTACGTACATATAATACCGCTCAATTAAGAGAAATATACACTTATGCTACTGATAGACCAGTTTACGTTATAGATAATACTTGGACAAACACTGAAAGAATACAACTGAGAATAGGGCTTGAAGTATTCAAAAGCCTACGCCTTCCCAATTTAGAGTTACGTTTGCGAAGACCACTCTGACTCCCGGACAACCTCCACCAAAGCGTCCGACGACTCTACCCGGTACGTGGCTGTCTAGACTAACGTTTCTACCACAGTTATCCCTTCGGGGTTAAACAGTTTCACCACTAAGTACCAATACCTAGAAACACTGCTAGGTTAATCACCCTTAATCCTACTCACTTACTACGCCGCAATCGTCTTAAATTCGCAACTACTTCTACTACACAACCAAGTACGCCAATGATAATACACGAAAATACACTAACCTTATTTCCAACATGCCATCTCATTAAATGGGAAGCCTTGCTACAACTTCTACCAGTTAGCTCTAAAAGACACACAGTTTACGTCAAGCTTTACTAGACTATCAAAAGCGCCCCTATCATCATCCGGCTTCCCGGGTATCTCGGGGCTCATCAAGGCTCATCGATGAGGTCTTGACAGTAAGGTCGATGGTGGTTGGCGAAGCGTAGGATAAGTTGGTGCCTCCAGTGTTCCACTTAGCTGGTGGTCAGGGTATTCTCTAGATTAGTGGGAAGAAGTGAGTGAGTGAGTGAATTATTGTTTTACGTCACAGCGGGAATATGTCACCCATACGCGACGAGGAAAGTATGCAGAAGTGAAAGATTAAAACTTATGATACAGATCAATCTCTTTTAAAAACGAGACGATGAGATGCCCAGGAACCTGGGTGAACAAATGTTTAAGGTTGGGCGAAGAGTAA
>JAUTBT010002407.1:0-10121 GCA_032361225.1 Lepetodrilus schrolli | reverse complement strand
GTGGGTGTTGATGATGTACACATGTCTATATGTACGTGGGTGTTGATGATGTACACATGTCTATATGTACGTGGGTGTTGATGATGTACACATGTCTATATGTACGTGGGTGATGATGATGTACACATGTCTATATGTACGTGGGTGATGATGATGTACACATGTCTATATGTACGTGGGTGTTTCAGCCATGATCTGTCTGGTGGTGGCGATCTTCTACCTGGCAGGCTGGGAAATGGGGGCGGTGGAGGCGATATCACTGTCCATCCTGGTGGGGTCATCTGTGGACTACTGTGTACATCTGGTCGAGGGATACCTCATTGCCATCAAATACATGCCGGAGTGGCCAGCGATGGTAAGAACTGTCTTTAATTTAACCTGCTGTCTGCTGGAGGCACCTGGTTGTGCCCTGGGGGGGGGGGGGGATATGGCTAAAATGTCCAAGCGCCAAAACATCCAAAATGTTGTTTGATTGAATAATATATATATTTTTTTCATGGAATGCATGCATTTGAATTAAGAGATCGATTATGCATCTGGTAAGTAAAATATTCCATATATATAAATATATGCCAAGAGATTGGCGATTTTTTTTTTTAAATGGCGAAAACATCCAAATATGGCGAAAACGTCCAAATGGACAAATTTAACCAATATTTATTATTATCAGGAATTAGTTATGAATTTGAAAGTTATTTTACCTTTTTAACTGAAAGAAGACATTTAATATATTTGGCCATATACTAAATTTACGAGACAGTGACAGTTGGGACAAATAATGTGATCAATTAAGATTAAAAATTAAGATGTGTGAAGGTTAGTGTGCTGGAGTATACCACTAGTTAAGAGAATATTAATCTGATCGCGCCTACTTGAAGTTTAATCTTATTCACAAATACCTTCTTCTGCATTATAATATTTATATTTAACAAACCAGATTCTACGTGTTGTAGTCTTAATTGGTGGGTTAGGGTTAGGGCTATATACAGGTGTACCATTATACCATACACAATGTTGTTTGCATCGTGAAATATATCTATAACAATAACCCGTTATGCTCAGTTCTCAATTCAATTCAACTTCATACCATCTAACAACTCACAGTGGTACATGACATATGGTATACAATTGGACATTTTATATTAGCTGAGTAAACAGATTTTTTTAAATACATATTTACAGACTTTATTTAAGTTTATCTTGACAGACATCGACTGCGTGGTAAATTCGTCACTATTCTCAAGTTACAAATTGTACAAGTTCTTTCAATACTATTTATATTAAAACAGTTCTCTCGTCCCGGAAATGACTCGGAAGTGGGTTGTGTTTTAGCAATAGCTGTTAATGAGGATAATCAAGTAGTTGACACAAAGCGTGAACTGGAGGGCGGCGTATTAACAACATTGACAAGATTAAGAAGTTCCAACCACAGACTACCTATCACGCAAAGCGATATGTGATAAATACCATTTTCTACTTGTATGTAAACACTTATCACAACTAACAAAATCATTCTTGACTAAATACTATTGTATTAACTCTACTATGCATAAATTTATATGTCAAAATTTGTAAAATATGAACTAATACTATTTCAATAGTCTTTATACTATTATATATTGAAACATGTTCTAATAATTGTATAAAAAAAGTATTATTTAGTATATTTATTGTATGTTCTCTATGTCACTCTATATGTTTTTTTTTAGAATAATCGTTATTCGACAGTGCATTTTGGGATTCAGTAATTGTTAAAATCACAAAGATCGGCGTCCGTCTGCGTACAAAAGTTAAAACAGTTGTACAGCACATGTTATATTGGTACGTTCAAATAATATACCATCACAATTACTTGTTCATACACATACAAACTTCAACATCATTTAAATACAAAGCAAATAATAGAGGTGACAAATGTTCTCCTTGTCGGACTCCTTTCTCACAGGCAAAGTAGGCAGACAGGTTATCATTAAGTTTTACACAGGATGTAATATTGTTATACACGTTTTTGACAACTATTAGAAATTGTCCAGTGACTCCAGATGCTATATTCCTATATTCCAAACGCTGAATCCTGCCCGGATTTCAGAAATGATAGAGTCATTATCCGTGAATTTGGTAATGCGAGCATTTAATGCAAGAGGAAATAATTTACCAAGACATGATAATAATGTAATTTGATGGTAGTTTTCAGCATTACAAATATTTCCCTGCTTTTTGTAGGTTGGCTTAATGATACCAAAGGACCAGCTTTCTGGGATACATCCAGATTCTAATAAAAATAATAATAACAAATCAATATGTATCCAGTTGCAACTATATATTCATGTTCTATCTTCTCAATACCAGGGGATTGTCCATATTGATAGCAGTAGTTATTTCGAGCTTTGATATTTCTCGATTGAGGATAAAGTTAAAGTCTGCAATATGAGATATGTCAATGTCAACGTCATCAGCGTAGATGTGATACTAACATTTTAGCCAGGTTTAGTTTGGACGTTTTCGCCAATTTTAGGCGTTTCAGCCAACTTACTTTTGGACGTTTTAGTCATACCCCTTCTAAAATAATATACATGTGGTGTAGAATGATATACTTGTGTTGTAGAATGATATACTTGTGTTGTAGAATGATATACTTGTGTTGTAGAATGATATACATGTGGTGTAGAATGATATACTTGTATTATGGAACAATACGCTTCTGTTGTAGAATGATATGTTGCCGTTATAGAATGATACCCGCTAATACGTATCGCTATGAGGCAGTGATTGACACATTATTTCCTCTAATCAAGTTGTGCCTGTTCCCCCTCGCCCTCACCGACCTACTCCGCCCCCGGTCGATCTCGTCACACTGCCAACTGTAGGATATAATCCACCAGCCGTAGCTTTAATTAAGAACAGTATGCGGAGACCTCTCTGCTGGATTGATTATGTCCCCAGACACTGTTGCCGATAAGTGATAAAGAGCGAGCGATACTTGATAGGCGCCACCTTCCACGCACAGGATAGTCATACTTATACGTTAGGATGCCATCTACTGCCGTGTGTCATGAATGAATGAATGAATGAGTGTGTGTGTGTGTGTGCGCGCGCGCACGCGTATGTGTGTCGCGTGTGTATGCCACTGAATCCACTCATAAGTCATATTTAGCTACACTCAGGAACAGAGGGTGACTTGTGCTAATAAGATAACCACTGATACTACTGCTACTACTACTACTACTACTACCACTACTACTGCTACCACTACTACTACCACCACTACTACTACTACCGCTACCAGTGCTACTGCTACCACTACCGCTACGAATCCTACTATACTACCGCTAATACTGCCACTAATACCTCTACTACTTCAACTACTACAATGTACTACTACTATTCAAACAGCAATCAGCTTCCTCCCGCGATGGTCCTTTTCTTACCTCAGTCCCGTGGATCTTCATCTGGCGTTAATTATACCACTCCACACGGCGCGTCACCTACCACTACCAGCTTTGTACACTCAGCCTCATTGTATGTGCAGAATGTAGGAGTCTCCTAACAATCTTATTACATTTGCTCTATACTGTTACTGACGATTAACCTTTATAATAGTCATCTATCAGATCACGTGAAGGTACAGTTTGTGTAGAGCACCATCTGGACTGTGTCCGAGCACTACCACTACATCTGGTCGACAGCGTGGGCGAGGTGGTCGCACTGAGTGGACGAGGTGGTCGCACTGAGTGGACAAGGTGGATGTACACCTTAATAAACATTATTCTCTCTCTGTACTGGATGGACAAGGTGGTGGTGACTGACCACCGTGCCGATCCTGGGATTCGAACCCGAGTTGCTGGATTGCTAGTCCAACGCTCTACCAACAGAGCCAATTAACCACTCTGGCCGAGACCAATAGGAGCATTTTATATCACAGCCGGCCACAATAAGTGAACAAGGTGGTGGTACTGAGTGGACAAGGTGGTGGTACTGAGTGGACAAGGTGGTGATACTGAGTGGACATTGAGAGACCACGCGATCCAATACTTCTGGTGACCAATGTTATGTCATCTCAATTTTAGTTCATAATATTTGAAGCAGTATACTCTTGATGAAACCATCTTGATGTCAAGAGCTCTAGAGTATATCGCCAAGTGGGTACGCTATGTGTTTGTTTAATTACCATCTTGATGTCAAGAGCTCTAGAGTATATCGCCAAGTGGGTACGCTATGTGTTTGTTTAATTACCATCCGTCCTTACAATAAGTCCTCAGTACCCTACACCCGGCTTTGACAGCTGACAATTCTACCCTGATCATGACCATCTCTCATCAATAACCGCGGGAATCATTACGACGACGTCAGGTTAACATACGCATAAACAATCATCTTCTCGACGTTAGTATTGTATGGAAGTGGTCGGCAATTGCGTGTAGCATGCAGGTTAAAGAGTAGCCGCAGTTGTCGGCGCTATGCGATATCTATTGAGCATGTAGAATGAGTGTGGAAGCTGTGCTGTGGAAGGGTATTAAGTTGTTGTGAAGTCTGTGAGGGCGCTTTACTGCTAATCACTACCAGTGCGCGCGATACAGACCTGGCAATAATGGATAAGTTATGTGCAATAGGTCAAATGTATTGACATCCTCATCAGCCCGCCGTATGCCTAACTACGATTTGGTTGCTTTACGAGGGACGCCCACTGTACCGAAGACGTCATTAATGATTATGACAAAGAAAAATCGAAATAAGTAAAATCAAGTGCTTGTGATGAGCCAATTACCATCTCAAACGAATTCAGTAATCCAATGCAATCATCCTGAAAGAGCCACGTTTTTCTGGGACGTTTGATTTCGTCGTATAAGATTAGTGACTTGCCGTCCAAGGACAGTAGTACCTACTTGTGATTCATACGAGGTGAACTGGCCTGTGATACGTCCAAATGGGTAGTTTGTGATCTGAGTGTATCCATACATTCAAAGTTAATGGTATGTGCCGACAACAATGTCCACGATTAGCTTGAGATGGGGCGCATGAATAAATACGTACTATGACGATATACTGCTCTTCTCATTTAGGCGAATAACATGTACTCTGATTGTTGGAGAGCTGATATGACTAAACCATACCATGGAGAGCCGATATAACGATGGAGTTCATGTGCCTGTCCTACAGATGTTACAATACAGGTGTCACAAAAAAGGTGTCACAAGAAAGGTGTCGGTGTCACAAGAAAGGTGTCACAAGAATGGTTTCACACCACAATGTAGAGTCTCTATGCAATGCTATCATATTCCAGGATGTCCGGTTAAACTCGTGACTAGAGTTGCTATCTGGGTTACTTTCGTCCGTCAGATGTGAACACTCCTCACCTGCTTCATGACAATGGTCGCTCATAGTCCATTGTATGTGTTGACGTCACCTCAGTTTCGGTAGTTCCTCTGGCCACAGACAATCGCAATATGACATCAGCCACGTTTTATGCAGGAACCTTCAAATCAGAGAGTATGGACGATCTTAGTCGGACACCTGCGCATCCGGTGTCCTAGAGGCTTCCTGTTCAGGACACCCAACGTTAGGTTGATGTAGTTTTCTCTTCAAACTGAACAAATCGAGTAGAGATTTTATCTTGCCTCACGAAATGAATACTTTTCTTTGGGTGTTCAGGTGTCCTGGTAATACGGGTCTTCCATACCCTTTCTTGCACTTAGCCAGCTATTCAGTGAAAAACAATGTCCCTCGGTCGTGGGCCAATTCGCAAACCGTCAAAATTACTCAGAATTCATAATTGGCTATATGCTCTCGTATATCAAGTGCCTTGCTGTGAACAATGTAAATTAGCGGCCACTCGTTTCTCTCTTGAGTAAGAGCATTAACACAAGTATTGCTTTCACTAAATATATGCAGTGTTGACCCACATCGTGTTGGGGAAATCATGTTCGTGATGAGACCGTACTTGCCCCGATTTACTAGTTTGCTGAACTCATTCCTCCATCAGTCTGTGTACCTGTAACGGAAACAGACGAGGGAGTCCGAGTGGAACCATCGTGACTGTGAACAACTCGCGGCAAAACAGCCATCAATGTCACGTGATACGACCTTGACTTAAAGTGGCAATACAATCTTTGCATGAAGGGTGACATGCTTTAATTATATTTTTTCTGCATACTATTACTACCTAGAGGAATTATTTATAAGAAATCTACTAAAATAATATGACGATGACAACTGGCCTCTGTTATAAATACAGCAACATTACTTTGTTATACATATAGACTAACCTTTGATATACACATAGACTAACCTTTGATATACACATAGACTAACCTTTGTTATACATATAGACTAACCTTTGTTATACATATAGACTAACCTTTGTTATACATATAGACTAACCTTTGATATACATATAGACTAACCTTTGTTATACATATAGACTAACCCGTTTTCTTCCCACTGCGAGCCGCTATTTTATTATTAATACAAAGGACTATGGGACACTGGGAAGGAATTCGCGCATAGAAATGACAAAAGTGTCAGAATGGTGTTCACTCATGTCAGAGCGTGGGTGTAATTTTTAATTAGTAAAACAACATATTTCTAGATTCATAAAAGATCTGGAGAAAAAACTCCGGAAAGAGAATTATATAAGAATATATAAGTATCCTTTGACTCATGCAAAATCTAATTGTATACACCGCTGTAGATATCTAGTTACGTTAAATTGTTTGATGCTGTAGCCAGCATATTGATGTATTAATGTAACTAATACGCCTTATTTTAGTTCCCTTTCTACTTGGGACTGTGTGACCCGCGTATTTGCTATGTTTACATATCGAAATTCCACACCAATAAACGAGACAAAAACACAGCATTAAGTTGCATAATATTTACATTAAATAATTCATAATAATTTCCGTCAAAAAATAATATTACTATTTGTATATTCGTTTCCATTTGATGGAAATATATATGCACCCAAGCTGACATTGTATGATTTATTATATATATTATTTACATTCCTGTTTAATCTAATATGTTATATCATATACATGAAACTATCAATATCATATAAATCAAACTATCAATATGCTCCAAGTTGACATGATGTGATGTATAATATCAATTATTTACATTCTGGCCCAGTGCAGTAGGTTACAAGTACATGTATACAGTAATCAATATGAAGCGGTCAAAATTAGTTTTCTATTGACGATGCATCATCTGCCATTAAATATAGACCATTAAAAAAACAGAAATGTGTCAACTCTCTGATGATCTTTGGGGGGAAAACGATCAAGATTCTCTGTTGGACTTGACTCAACACACAGTATAGTCTAGATATGGCCGTCTGGATTCTATTCTATTTCTAACATTACTTAATTGTTTTATTTTTTTGGTAACAGCACTGGCGTTAGTGTGATAATATGGCTGAGGTATTTACACTGGAACCACTCCTTACCTGCTAGAACGCCGTGTGATACAGTGTACCAGTGTTCCCATCTGCAACAATGATCTAAGTGAATTCTATATTTTATATAACACATGTATATTTGTACACTCTACTTGTGTAGTACTATGTCTTGTACTGATTACGTAAAGACACATCATGTATAATAATATATTTCAGAATCGCTCTGATGGTTGGCTATGTTAGTGTTGTACGTACATATTTCTCTCCACATCCTCGTTAATCAGCCATATTATATTTTCTATGGCATAGAGTGCAGTAGTACGTCAAACATAGGGAAGACTGAAGAACAAACTGCAGGTAGACTTATCGACGGGCATTGAAGATGGCACTATGACATGGTTAATTAGTTGATGTATCTTATACAAAGAGCCATGCGGCTTCATTTTTAACACACTAATTCGTCTATTCAACTGCTTCCTCAAATGGAATGCCAAAGATTCTAGCTATGACAAACATTGACGGCGTTCAGGTGAGTAGACATGAAGACGTGCTCACATCTAGCCAGGCAGTACAGAGCACACCACGACACCTCCGTGGTCCACCCTCACATCCATTGTTTGTTTCTGCAGCCAGGGAGAAAACCCGGCAACACCTGGACGATCGTCCGCACCTTGGACAGGATTAGACCAACATCCTTAATGACACCGAAACACATCTGTGAGTAGCAGAACATCTCAACCCTCATCAATATCACAGACCTCATACATTCCTGATCCAACTGCTTCAGACAATCAGGAAAACAAGCCGAAAGTTTGATAACGTCTCTACGAACTAGTTTACCGGAAGGAGTTCATAGACATTGATTACACGCGGACTAGATCAATCCGACGTAATGAACTGCGGGAGTGCAAGACAACATAACGCCGGGTAATGTGAGACGCGGGTAATGTGAGACGCCGGGTAATGTGAGACGCCTGCCACACGTGTATCACAGCGGGATTAAGCCCGGTAGCTTACCGTGTGTTCATAGAAGAGAATCAACTACAGCAGTTGCGCTGGCAGCTGGCTACACGGCGAGTACACCGGCCGGTGGAGATATTGATCAGGAGTTCCTGCTGGAATACACGGCCAGTCTGCGCCATTCCATCTGTCCTGTCCTGTGATGTCCGGAGCGGCACTCTTCCTAGTCATAGTTCGGAGTCGAGAGTGTCAGGAGGATCACATCTCTTCCTAGACCGGAGAGTTAAAGCCAGTCGCAGTCCTGAGTGTCCTAACACTTAGTCCCAGTCCTGAGCGGCACAGCTCGTCGCAGTCCCAAGACCCGGAACTAGTCTTAGTCTTAGTTCTGAGGGCGCAACTAGTCATAGCTAGCGGTCAGAAGTTAGTCCCGAGCGTTACAACCCGTCCTTGATTGGAGTGTCACGATTAGTAAGTCCAGAGTGTTATTGTCCAGAGTGCAGAATGTTTTTACTCGTCTTGGACCTGTGTCCCACTTGTGCTAAAACATGTCCTAGAACGGAGTGCCACAACTCGATCTAGACTGGATGGTATCAACTCATGTGTAACAATTCGTGGTAGACTGGAGTCACAACTCGCGGTAGACCAGAGTGTCACAACTCGTGGTAGACCGGAGTATCGCACGTCGTGGTATACCAGAGCGTCACAACGCGTGGTATACTGGAACGTCTCAACTCGTGTTAGACTGGAGACTGAAGTGCTACAACTCGCGGTAGACCGGAGTGTCACAACACGTGGTAGACCGGAGACCGGAGAGTCACCACTCGTGATAGACCAGATACCAGAGTGTCACAACTCGTGATAGACTGTAGTGTCACAACTCGTGATAGACTGTAGTGTCACAACTCGTGGTAGACCGGAGTCACACTCGTATTACACTGATATATCACGGAGTACAATGCCATGCTACTCACATCGACTGAGGAGAAGTTGTAACGTGAGTGTTGGTTGGATTTTTACCGTCGTCATTTTAATATGTTACTATCAAATATATACTTCTTGCAATAATAATAATAATAATAATAATAGATTATTGAAGGTTTCTATCGCGCAATAAAACTAAATCTGGGACGAATGCAAACTCGAGGCGCTACAATGTTTTTAAAGTTCATAGTGTATTCTGAAGAATATTGCTCACACTTAATAGAATACGTTCAAAGAATAGATCAGCCAATAACGTGCTAATAGTAAAGGTAAATAGAGAATACATTGCAGTAACTGTCCATCCACAGATGCGAATAATTCTACACAAGAAGAATAACTATATCTGCAGATTGGGGACTATCAAAATGGGATTTACCGTAAATGTGAGTGGCTGTCTACATAAAAGTAACTGTCTACAGAAAAGTAACTGTCTACAGAAAAGTAACTATCTACATAAAAGTAACTGTCTACATCTGTCTACATAAAAGTAACTGTCTACAGAAAAGTAACTGTCTACATCTGTCTACATAAAAGTAACTGTCTACATAAAAGTAACTGTCTACATAAAAGTAACTAACTATCTACAGAAAAGTAACTATCTACATAAAAGTAACTGTCTACACAAAAGTAACTGTCTACATAAACGTATCTGTCTACTGTCTACATAAAAGTAACTGTCTACATACAAGTAACTAACTATCTACATAAAAGTAACTGTCTACAGAAAAGTAACTGTCTACAGAAAAGTTACTGTCTACAGAAAAGCGTACATAAACAATATATA
>JAUTBT010002406.1:0-10121 GCA_032361225.1 Lepetodrilus schrolli | reverse complement strand
AGAGAGAGAGAGAGAGAGAGAGAGAGAGAGAGAGAGAGAGAGAGAGAGAGAGAGAGAGAGAGAGAGAGAGAGATCCATACACAGACAATCAATTTCACTTATCATAACAGGCACATCTAGATAATTCATTAGGAGTGTCCAAAAGCTACCACCTAGTCCTGTCATTCAATGGTCCAGCTACCTCTACCTGGTACAGAAGTTAAATATATTCACCTTGGTCAATACATCTAATACTGAAATATACTGACAAGATTGTGCAGCAAAGCAACATTGGGGAGTTTTGAACCATTATATTAGTAGTTTAACCTCAAAGTATGTTAGGTTAGCATGAAACACAGACACAATGTTTTAAAAAATAAATTAAATAAACCAACAAAAAATTAATTTTGACATACATGTATTTAAATTGTACAATTATAGAAAGAAAACCCTAAACCCTGAACTGCTATAAAAGTGAGCATAGATCTGGAATTATACATAAATCCTTTTGATAATGTAGGATATTGTTGTAAATAAACCTCGACAATGTTTAATGTATTTATGTTCAAAATATACTTTCATAAACAATGTGTATTGACATGTCCATTGATGAATGACGATTCTGAATTTATACAAAATGAAAAAGTCAAAACTGATCAAGAAACCTTGTCTTGTCATGTTTCATAATCAAGAAAAGCTGTAGATGGAACAGTTAACATATGCAGTTCATGTTACATATGAATAGTCCACAATTCATTATACCCATCCCAAATACAAAAGAACTTCACAACATTGTAAAACACAAGCAAGGATGAATTCAGAATGAATCAATAAAACAAACAAACAAAAACAAAAGAAAAGAAAAAAGAAAGAAAAAAGATATCTCAAGGGAGAATAGAGCTAACTCCTTTGCATGTGATGTTTATTAATGTCAATTATTGATGTCCATGGGGGCTTAGGCATGGTAAACATGCTCAAAATAATTTAGGAACATTTTCTATGGACATGAAGTTACACAATAGTCATTGATCCTGGGTATCATTTCAAGAATCTCTCATATCCATTATGAGACCATAGCACTTGTGCCTAATTGCCATGTACAAGCCATCGTTACACGAGCACTTATGGTTTAGTAGTAGATATGAGAGCTTAGAGAAACTCTACCCTGGATTTTTATACATCTCAATCTTTTTTTTTTTTTAAACATCTAAAGTCAAATATTTTGTAGGATGATCAAAATTGGCAGTTTTCTCTAAAATACCGATTTATCAAATAAATGCTTCTGGTGAAAAACACATTCAAAACATTTTTATTTCTTATGTGTCATGGATTATATTGCTAACAAGTAGAGATAGGTAAAAATACTGCAAAACATAATGTTCAACATGCATATTTACTAGTTTTATCCGATTCCAAAAAATAGTTATTTCTATATATCGTTAATTAAATTGTTCAGACTAGTGTATAATGTAAACATGTTATTCAAATGCTATTCCTTTCCTGATTCTATTTTGCAGCTTGGAAAAAAAAAGAGCATAATCTAACAATTTAGTAATGAACAATTAAGGTGTTCTTTTCACGACAAATGTTACCAAACTTATGACAGATTTGAAATATATTGTGGTACATGTCGCAACATAGGTCTCTGTATCACAATACATATATATTTGAATAGAAAATAATTGCCAAGCCCCATCTCTACTGCAAAATAAGCATCCTGGTAGATAAAAATGGGTCATGTTTTTCGTATTAGCTGTAGAATATTGATTTACAAGACATATTAACTGGGGACTTCGAGAAAATTATTAACCATGAGTACTCTTACAATGACCTCATTTAATAATACATAATGCAAACATTACATAAGTTTATATTTAACTCTCTACATGCTGAAGGAAACTGGAGATGCCCTAAAGAGCAGCGACTGTGCCTAATCCAGCAGGGCGAGGGCTAATCATACATAATGTAAACATTACATAAGTTTATATTTAACTCTCTACATGCTGAAGGAAACCGGAGGTGCCCTCAACAGCAGCGACTGTGCCTAATCCAGTAGGGAGAGTGTTAATCATACATAATGCAGACATTACACAAGTTTCTAACGGTATACCAAGTTATTAAATGACGGTTTAAAAAAGAAATGTGCAGCATCCTAATATGGCATACATATCTATGAGTGATTATCAGTGTAGTAAAGCATAGTTCTCCTTACGGAGACATTGGTTGGGAATATCTTCTTGAAAACTCGAATTTACAATTCCATTTGCTTGGTCATACATTTCCTACTACAATTCAATTACATTTTAATTTCTTTAAAAAATACAAGCATGAGAGCTGATATACATGTCAATGGCATTTAATTCACACTTAAATAGAAATGCGTAATTTTACCCAAAATTTTCCTCGAACCATTCACACATACATAAAATATAATATCATATTAAATCATATGTAACTTAACATGCAAAGGAAAGGCAATCCATACAAGACAGCAGCAGATGTATATCACACGAGCTGTCAGCGTTTGCAACTTCAGGTTGTGTTCGTGTATTTTTCAGGCATATAATAATAACAACGTATATGTACAATTTATACAGCAGTCGACTCGTCTTTTGACTGATCATGACTTCTTCGGATCAGGCTCCGGTCTCAGGATTTGAAAGGAGATCAGATATTCAGGGTACGCCTGGAAAGATGAAGAATAAGAATAGCTGATAATTTACTAAATCCACATTAATATATATGGCACATACAACATTACATCAAGAGGTTACAAGTCACGACAGTTGACTGTAGCTATGAAGATGTTGTGCATTTTTTTTTAATTAAAAAAGATTTTCAAGATTTTTTTCCATTTATACCAGGCTTGTTAGTTTAGGGCAGAAGGAAACCTGCAACATCCATAGCATTGGATGTTGCAGAAAACCTGCGAGCACCGGCTGGTGCTGATGGAGCAAGGATGCTTTAAAAAAAAGAAGATTCTTTCACTTATATCACGGCTTGTCAGTTTAGGGCATGAGGAAACCCAGAACATCTGTAGCACTGAATGTTGCAGTAAACCCGAGAGCATCGGCTGGTACTGACAAGACCAAGGATGATAACTGCATTGCCACTGTACAGACAGCACATCCTATCATGATCGCATTGGAAAGGCAACTTTTGCTAACATTTATGCCAAGCTCCCAGGACAGAATCTGAACTGGGGCCTTTGGCGTCAAAGTTCAACATTATCACAGTGGGGCGTGCTCATTGATCTTTCATTACAAGTGCACTACTGTTAAATTTGCTTTCTATTCATATTCAAGGGTTTGATTTCCACATATTTTAGACTCAAATTCAACAGGATTAGACACAAGTGAAACACTTGTCATAGTCCTCTCCTTGTCATATCCACTTGCTAGTTACTCTTTTCATTAGAATCATTACATATGCACTACTGTTCCGTTTGCTTCCTATTCACATCCACTGGATGCTAGAGGTGTGAATTATGCCTCACCTGTTCTCCGCGATACACGACGTACTCAGCGAATGAAAGCCCTCCAGTGCTGGGTCGGCCTATCACAGAATGGTGCCCTGGAGGAGAGTGAGCCATCTTCATCGCGCTGAACTGCAGGAAGGACTTGCCCAGCGTCACTCGGCATAACAACAATTGTCTGAAAACAAAACATTCTCACTTAATGTGACAATCATTTTTTAAATAATTTTTTTCTTTCTCACTTTGGATCAATTTAAAAATCATACCATATTAGTTATTAAAACATAATTTGCATTTAATTTGAAATGCTTTCACTTTTTAAGAAATTCTCTAAACATATGAAACCAAACATTTTTACTTTCAACAAATATCAATAAATTAACAAAAAATCCTTTATTACCTTAGATCAATTTGAAATTACAAGAGTTCAGTTATTAAATAACAATTTTCTATATAATAATGAACTAAAATCTATACCTGACAGGGTAAAAAAGAATATCCACAAATGTAAATTCTGAATATGTTAGTATTAAATTTGTTCTTATGAACAAGATATCAGGTGTTCTGGACACATGCATGGCAACAGACAATTATGATTTCAGCGGAAAACAAGCCATATTCAGGACAAATACATCAGCGGATGTCCACAGATCAGAGAAAGGTTGCCATGCCTGTTCTGGACAGGAATAGAACGCTGGTAGTACCTGTTACATATATAGCAGGATCTATCTTTGTGTACAGGACATCCAGTGCCTCCTCCTATGCCATACACATACTGGTTACTCTTCGACGAGTTCTCAGCAAAATAAATACCTGAAACAGATACAGTAACTTTATTTTCTGTAGTTTCCCATTTGAATTGGGGCTCAATATTACATGCTTTCTTGCCATTAGTCATGTCATACTAATTCTAGTGCTTTACATTAACCAACCGATTGATAGTACTGGGCCAATACTACCACCTGTCTAGGTGAAATCCAGGCCAAAGAGGTGTGTTGGAACATGGTATCCGCAGAAACCCAATTATCCTCGACCTCCAGGATCCATTCATCCACCGACACAGGACGCAACCCACGGCAAACAGGTTGCCCCATTTAGTCGCCTATTACGACACACAAAGGGTTGTTGGGGACCAATTCTAACCCGGATCCCCATGGGGGACTGGTAACGAAGAACTAAGGACGACAACCTCACCTCGATAGAATGAATTAATGTTTTACGTGGCAGTGGGAATATTTCACCCATAGGTCACGATCGATAGTAGACGGTGCACCTTATCAGGAAGGTATCAGAAAGGTAAACTCAGGCAGGTCCGAACTCCTGATTTTTTACCCTCAAGTTTACCAATCTATAAATGTGCTACCATCTGCTCAACAAAGGCGGTTGAAGCAGTGGCCTTTACGAATGAATGAATTATTGTTTTACGTCACAGCAGGCATCTATGACCTATACGTGATAATGGCCATTATGAAACTACGACACAGTACTGCGAGTCTACTCACCGGCCCCGAACATTCCCCCAATGTATGCATGCCTCTCGTCGAAGCCCTTGTGTACGATGGAGTTGGTGAATGGAGATCCGTGGAATAGCAATCTCTCGTTGGGGTGTCCGTGGTTCTCCTCTCCCACCTCCTTCCGCCGGTGGCAGTACCGCTCCCACAGCCGCTTGTTCCGCACTTTCTGGATCTGAAACGGCGAAAGTAGATACGGTTACGAGAGTGATACAGGACTTAATGTTACAGTGGCCGGGTAAACCACCAGTAGTGCAAACAATTTCTTTTTATTTCCTGTGCAAACGTTTTCTTTTCATTTCCTTTAGGTTTACACTTTGATAATTTAGTAATATGATATTGTACCTTGAGCATATTGTAACTGTTGAAGATTCCTCCGACACTGTCTTTATGATCTCGGATTGTACTTTGCATCTGGAACGTAAAACATCAAAATGAGTGAGTTATTGTTTTAAATTGCAGTGGGAATCTTTCACCCATATGCGACAATAAAAACATCAAAACAATTCAGCTTAGTCATGATAGTTTTAAGCCAATTCAATGAGCAGCTACTTCTGCAGTTTTCTTATGAGAGAAGAGCTTGATGAATAAAATCTCTGATTGAATTATTAATCACATCTTATGAGATCCAGGATGCTTGTGCGAGATATTTTCATGCTACCAAGAGAACCAAGTTTCTTACACACCTGTTCTTCCACCGAGATGTATTCCGGATCGTCGGGTGTCAGGTCGATGAGAACCGTCCCAGAACTAGACACTCCGGCCAATATAGCTGTCCCTGTGATGAAGAAAACAAAATAACAACATCGTCAACAACAAGCAATCATTTTCATTTGTCAGCACTATACCCATAATTTTCCGACAACTAACAATGATAACTGCACTGCCATAGTACAGACATTACAGACATAACATACTATCACGATCGTGTCATAAATGTGAACATGATGAGGCAGGTTCAAACTCGCGAACTTTTGATATTCCCATTGATTTATATTTTTAAAAATTATTTTTTGGATTGGGGTTTTAAGTCACTTTCAAGATCCTTTCACTTATATCATGACTTGTCAGTTTAGGGCAGGAGGAAAGCCGCAACATCCGTAGCACTGAATGTTGCAGTAAACCTGTGAGCATCGGCTGGTACTGACATGACCAAAGATCATAGGATGTGATGTCTGTAGAGTGGCAATGCAGGAATCGCGTCAGAAAGGTAACTTTCGCGAACATTGATGTCGGGCCACCGGGGCGGGATTTGAACCTGGAAACTTGGCTCCGAAGTCCAACTGTTCTACCACTGCGCTACCACCCGCCCCGATATTTCCATTGAATTTGCTATCACAATACAATGTGTGCGTATTTATATTACAGTAATAACTACTTCAAATCCATGCTCAAGTGATTTGTTGTTTTACGTTACAGCAGGAATCTTTCACCCATACGCGATAATCCATGCTTGAAAGCTTGTACATTATCACACCAATAATTGGATGAATGTGTACTCATTTTGCCTTCTTAACTCCCTGGGGAGTATACAAATATTCCCATTGTGCAATTTTACGTTGCAGCAGTAATCCTTCACCCACACGTGAAAACGATTTCCATTTTAAATTTCATGACAAAACGGAAAACAATTCATTCCGTCGTGACACCCACCTTTTGATGAGATCAGCTTCTCGACGCCCTTGAGTATCTTGTGTCGGTGTCCGTACGCATTGATGCCAATGTCCTTGAGCTCCTCGTGGCCCATCTCCACCAGGATGTCCATGGAGATCTGTTCCTTCTCGAAGATGTCGCGGAGCTGCTCCAGCCCCACCGAGCCCAGGAACGCCATCACGCTGACGGCCTCGATGCTGCGCTCGCCCTCGCCCATGGACCGCTCCATGTTGCAGCCGTCCCCTGCTTGGGGGCTGCCTCCTGCTGCTCCACCGCCGAAACCCTCCGAGCTGCTGTTCAGGACGCTGCTGTGAAACGTAAAAATGAATTTTGAACATGGTGTTCTCGTTTTATAATTTGGAGCTTGGTAGTAAATATTTAACTGAAAAATACATCATTACGCTGCTGTGAAACATATCCAGGGGGATGAGATTGTGAAATTGTGTTTTCAGAAGAAACAGCTGGGATCCAGGAGGAAGCCCGCAACATCCATAGAACTGAATGTTGCAGTAAACCTGCAAGCACTGACTGTGATACTAACAGACCAAGGATGATAACTGAATTGCCACTTTACAGACAGCGCATACTATCATGATCACATCAGAAGGGTAACTTTAAACCCGAAGACTTTGGTTCCTTAGTCCAACGTTATACCATTGTGCTACCACCCACCCCGACATGGATGGTGGACTTACTTGCTGGATGATGAGCTACTGCTCGTGAGATTACTGGTAACCTGTGACTTGGGCATGCTGGGTGGCATTGATGCCGGGGGCATGGCGTCTTGTAGAAGTGCTCGCACATCATCGGCCTAGAGACAAGGCCACTGTATTAGCTCTTTATTACATGTTCATTTCAAAACAAAAAAGTAATTTGCATCCACAAAATAATACAAAGGAGATTTTGGTTACCTCCTCTTATTATGACTGGCGAAGTTAATGAAAAGAATTTGATATTATTGAAAATATTACACATGTGCACAAAATCTGTTAGTTGATTATTTCATCGCATCCTATCAATAGCACATCAGAAAGGTAACTTCCGCGAACATTGATGCCGGGCTCCTGGGGCAGGATTTGAACCTGGAAACTTTTGCTCTGATGTCCAACGTTCTACCACCTGCCCGTTTACATTAATATAGAAATATTTGGATTTTGAAGGGATAAAATTACAAGATGTAATACAAATTATTCAAGTTCAATCATGATTACTGTGAAAGCTAACAATTAATTGTGGAGTTTTATGTTCACTTACCTGTGCTAGGTCCAATGGCGATTGTCCTTCTTGATTCTTCATTGTTGGATCAGCTCCATGGGCAAGCTGAAGAAAAAATGGTTAGAGACACATTAGTTCTATAGATAACAATAGTTTGAATTATATACCTGAAACTGTCTAAAATAAACTGTAAATTTTAGCCATATTGAGAAAGAAGTCCAAGGGACCTAACTGTTGTTGGAATAAATACATTATCTCCCTTTAGATATTTCTATAATTTCTTCACAACAGGAATGAATTTTGATATAAAGTAGGATATTTATGACATAGAAAAGTGCAATCAAATGCGTATATATTATACCGAGAAAAGTGCAATCAGCGATCTATAATAATACAGTGAAAAGTGCAATCAGATATTCTGATGAACATGTTATTTCAAATTGAGAATGCAAACTTACGAGAAGAGAGCAAAGTTGTGTTCGTCCTTTCTGTGCAGCCTCATGAAGGGGAGTGAATCCCCATCTGTCTTGAGCGTTCACGCACGTGTTGAACTTGATCAGAAGAGCTGCTATCTCCACATGCTGAAATCAAACAAACAAACAAATATACAACCAATACAAATAGCCGTGATTACTCCAGACAGAAATTTGATATCAGTTCCACTAACTATAGCAGACTTTTGCCGTTATCTTTTACAGGGATGAGAATAGGAAATTGTATTTTCAGTGGAAACGGCCGGGATTCGTGGGCTGCAGACCATGGTCAGGTTTACGAGATCGACCACGGTGCACCAAAATCTGCGGATTCGCATAAGATTCTCATCCCTGCTTTAATAGTTACCACATCTATGATATTAGATCCAAAGACGAGAACAACATTCTAAGACTTACATATATGCTTCACGACATGTCAAATTTTGAAGTGAATGCTATACGCAGTGATAATCTCCTGTTATTGTGAACAGTGTAAGCAGAGAGCAGATAGTAGGTGTATGTAGTATATGTATCGTCCAAGTGATCTGCTCACCCCGTACGAAGACGCGTTGTGTAGAGGAATGAGGCCGCCCTTGTCCTGGGCGTTCACATCGGCACCGTTCTCCAGCAAGAACTCTGCGACCTCCACATTGTTGTAACCAGCTGTCAACAGAAACATTAACATACAGAGAAATACCAGCCGACACCAAGCAGGAAACATTGAGCTAAAAATACATCTACAAATGTAACATTATTAGTCAATTCCATCTTAGGCAAGTGATTTAGTTTAGAAGTGCCTGTTCTCCTAGAAGGGAATGGGTGGCCATGTGATAGCAATGTGAATGTTAAACTTCTAAAGCTGAATGATTTATAATTTGCCAAGAGGCAAGGAAAAATTATGAAACACTGATCAATTGACATTAGTATTAAAATGCACCACTTTCAGCATGTTTTCGAGCCTTGATTTGGTGCATAACAAATACACATATTATGATTATTATTACTAAAACATCTCAAGGCTTCAGTTTTTTAAATTGAATTTAATTTTATTAAATTTGGATTTAGAGCCACATTCAAGATTCTTTCACATATATCATGGCTTGTCAGTTTAGGACGAGTGATTATAGAGTTTAACGTTGCTGCGGGAATCTTTCACCCATTTGCGACATTTAGGGCAGGGGGAAACCCGCAACAATGATAGCGCTGAATGTTGCAGTAAACCTGCGAGCACTGGCTGGTACTGATAGACCAAGGATGATAACTGCAGTGTCACGGTACAGAAAGCACATCCAATCATGATCGTGTCAGAAAGATTTCACCGGTTGGGCTCCAGGGACGAGATTTCGCAGCTTCAGTACTGACCAGCCAAGTGTAGTGGTGTGGAGTTCCTGCCCTGGGTGTCTCTACAGTTGATGTTCTCCTGCGAGGCCAACTTCTGGACTCGTGCGAGGTTTCCTTTCTTAGCTGCTTCCAACAAAGCGGCATCACCTGCGACAATCCCACAAATACATGTCAGTTATTGCTTCAAATATTGATTGAATTAGTGCTTTACGTCGCAGCGGGAATATTTCACCCATACATGACAATGGTTCAAATGAACACCACAATGTATTGGGTGGTATTTATGTATTAATGCACTTTGGGTGTGGAGTTGATAATGATGAATTAGTGCCTTACGTCGCAGTGGGAATATTTCACCCATACATGACAATGGTTCAAATGAACACCACAATGTATAGGGTGGTATTTATGTATTAATGCACTTTGGGTGTGGAGTTGATAATGATGAATTAGTGCCTTACGTCGCAGTGGGAA